>PVJH01010130.1:0-75358 GCA_004026705.1 Nesogale talazaci | reverse complement strand
ACGTGGAACATGATAAAGACACGGTTTCAGAAGCAGGGAAATGTAGTGTTGCAGAGTTGCTAAAGTTTTGATCATTTATCAAATAAAACATTTATCAAATTTCTAGAGACCAGCCAACAATATTTCTAGGGGAAATGCTTAGCATTGCTCAAAACTGAACCCCTTCCCCCCGCCACCCCCCGACACACCCACCTTCATTAAGGTATGAAAGAAGGTGACAGAAAGAAGTTTGGTGCACTGAATCTCAACAAAAATGGGCTGTTTCTGGAACAGGAGAAAGAACCAGCCGGAGAAGAGTTATTTTCCTCTCTCTTGGTGCTTCCATCCATCTGAGTTTATGTTCCTGTGCCATTTCTCCCTCTGCTTCCCACTGTCCTCTTGTTTCTTGATTGCTCCCACGCTCGCCAACCTTGTTGTAGTCCCAAAACTATGTATTATAATTGTTTCCTGGAAGAACTCTAGGTACTCTGCTGAGAACCTTCACGTTTTCCAAGGGAAGTATTATAAAAATTGCACGTAAACAAGAATTATTGTTTTAGACAAGCTCATCCAAAGAAAATCATCCATGCTACCAATTTCTGGCACTGGTTTATCAAAAACCATCCATCTTCTTCATATTTGAGGCTCAAATACTTTCTGACCTCATGCTCTTTTCTTCCCTCCTTATTTTTTGA
This sequence comes from Nesogale talazaci, assembly GCA_004026705.1. NCBI lineage: Eukaryota > Metazoa > Chordata > Mammalia > Afrosoricida > Tenrecidae > Nesogale > Nesogale talazaci. Next base: position 74,684 of record PVJH01010130.1, on the reverse strand, counting down.
CATTTCCAGTTATTGCCAAATAGTTCTTGATTAGAGGTTGCAAAGGTCACTGCCCCATCTGTGATGAGGCTGTCAATCATGCAGTGATTCATTTCAGGTATGGGAGCTCTCCAATGGGAGACTGGTACCAGTACGTTGTCTGGTCCTTTCGGAAAGTTTTTGCTGTCAAATCAACTGCCAATCAGACATGCAGTGACTCATTAAAACATTTAGGCTGATTTTGAATCATGAACGCAATTTGTTTTTAATAAAATTAATTTATGGTATTTACAGTCCTTGTAGGAGGATGGGGAAGAAAGGCTGGGAATTTTAGAGGTCAGAGCTGAGGCATGGCTGCAGTCTCATGTTCTTTCCCGAGGTAATTGGGAAATAGAAATCAGATCTCCTCTGCTTGCATTTGCCAGATATTCTCTTAATGGGTCATTGCATTTAGTCTTTGTTAAAATGCAATGAAGTAGATAGTGTATTCCTATTCTACAGAAGAAGAGACTGAGGATTTCTGACTTAGTAAAGCTGTGCCTTTATCCCCAGGCTAGTAATATTAATATCATTACTTAGAGCCTATTGTCAGGAGAGACCAGTCCCTGAAGAAGGACATCAGTCATGGTAATGCAGAGGGATAACCAAAAAGAGGGAAGCCCTTAAGGAGTCAAATTGGGACAGTTGCTGCGACATGGGCTCAGGCATGGGAACAGTTATGAGGGCGGTGGGGGAATTTGTAGTGTTTTGTTGTGTTGTTCATAGGGTCGCTAAGGGTCAGAACCAACTCAAAGGCATATAACAGCAACCACATCTAATCCGGGTCAGTCTCTCTCTCTAGTGCCTGAACTCCCAATAACTGTGACTTGAACTTGCTTCATTTTAATCCACCCTATATTCTTTTAGCGAGTTTTGTAGTCTTCTTCCTTTTCTCCATTTGAAGCATGAAAGACTGATTTAGTGGACATTTACCCATATATTTCGTTGGAATATTCCTTAATTATTTCAGAGCCATGAGAAGTCCATTCCTAAGTTGTGACAGAGCGTTAGGATATATGACTCGTACATTTCCTCCTTTCTCTGAGTGATTGTGATTACAAAGAACAATCTTACTTAGAATTCTGGCCAAGGGTAGCTGAAATGAATGGAAGTATGGTAGCGTGAGGAGTATTGCTTGTGGAAGGTCTCAGCAGCAATGTGGTTATGAAGCCAAAGCTCTAATCTAATCCAGTAGGGACTAATATATTAGCTCCCACTTTATTAACAATGGAAATCAGGTATGAGCACATGCCCTTGTTAAGTCGCTTATTATCTACATACCTCAGACATAAATCTTACTGCTCATAAGATAAAATTATTTGTTTTTTAAATGGGGATAAAATGGGGATAAAGATGCATATTTCAAAATTTGATAAAACATCAGTGAAAACACTGAGAAAATTATCTAGACATTCTCTGGATCCTCCTTTTCCCACATATATCAATTGTTTTTCAGTCAACTATTGTTTAACAAGCAGCATATTAATTACAAAAGTTTCATTCATTACACTTGAGATGCAGAAGGCCTTTTCATGAAGACAACAATTTCCCAACCAATTAAACCTTGCTTTTCCAGATGGTAAGTAACTATCAAGATAATACACTTGAATTCCACTATTTTGTGCATCAGTACTCAAGCTTGAAGAGACTAAAGAAGTTGCCAAGAATCCATAGCAAGACAGTGTTAAACTGAGAGCCAAAACTTTATCCTAACTCCAAGCTCAATATTTCGATGTACAATTTCAATAAACTTTAGATGAAAGATGTTAATTAGAGGAAACAATACTTAAACTGCATAATTCAATAACACCTATATTATATCTACTTAAATTTTATTATATAGATATCTGCAGGTCTATCTAGATAAGATAGGCTGGTTGATCAATCTGGAGGAGAAAACAATGGGACAGATGTTTCCAAGGGAACATGGGAGAGGGGGAAGAGAGGGAAAGAAGGTGGTGTTGACTGACCCAGGGCCAAGGGAACAACAAGTGATCCAAAATCAGTGGCAAGGAGAGTGTGAGAGGCCTTAAAGGGATTGATCAAGGGGAGGGTAACCAAGAGAAATTACTGAAACCCAAATGAAGGTTGAGCATGATAGTGGGACAACAGAAAAGTAAAAGGAAATAGAGGAAAGAGGAGACAAAAGGCATTTACAGTGGTCTAAATATAGGCATGCACATAGGTATATATGTGTGTGTGCATATATATATATGACGGTGGGGAAATATATTTATGTGCACATATTTATAGCTTATAGCTTCAGTATTACGGCAGCAGATGAACATTGGGTCTATACTCACGTACTTCCTCAATGCAAAAACACTTTATTACATTAAATTGGCATTACATGATGCTCACTGAAGACAAATATGTGCATATGTAAATGTGGTGAAGAAAGTTGATGGTGCCTGCATGTCAAAACATAGAGCATTTGTGGTCTTAAAGGCTTGAAGGTAAACAGGTGAGCATCTAGCTCAGAAGCAATAAAGCCCACATGGAAGAAGTACACAGCCTGTGTGACCAAGAGATGTCAAAGAGTTCAGGTATCAGGCATCAAAGAACTAAAAAAATTATTATTGTAAACAAGGAGAGTACAAGTTGGGGACCCAAAGCCCATCTGTAGGTCACAGACTTTCCCTTACAAAGGGGTCACAGCGAGGAGATAAATCAGTTAGAGAGCAATGTGGCAATGACGAAGCATACAGCTTTCCTCTAGTTTTTTTGAATAATTTTTTGGGGGCTCATACAAGTCTTATCACAATCCATACATCCATCCATAGTATGCAAAGCACATTTGTACATTTTTGCCATCATCATTCTCAAAGCATTTTCTTTCTACTTAAGCCTTTGGTATTAGCTCCTCCTTTTTCCATTCCCTCCTCACTCCCCCCGCCCCACACACATGAACCCTTGGCAATTTATACATTATTATTATTTTTTCCCATCAAACACTGTCTGATAGCTCCCTTAACCCACATCTTTGTTGTCCAGACCCCAGGGAGGAGGTTATATGTACATCCTTATAATCGGTTCCCTATTTTTATTCCACATTCCCTCCATCCTCCCAGAATTACCACTCTCCCCATTGGTCCTAAAGGGATCATCTGTTCTGGATTCCCCATGTTTCTGGTTCCTATCTGTACCCGTGTGCATTCTCTGATCTAACCGGATTAGTAAGGTAGAATTCAGATCATGATAGTGGGAGGGAGGAAACATTTATGAACTAGAGGAAAGTTGCATATTTCATCATTGCTACACTGTACCCTGACTCACTGGTCTCCTCCTCACTACCTTTCTCTAAGGAGATGTCACTTCCCCTGAAGATGGACTTTGGTTCCCCAATCTGTACTCCCTCTCATTTTTAATGATATAATTTTTAGTTCTTTGATGTCTAATACCTGATCCCTTCAATGACTTGTGGTCACATAGGCTGGTGTGCTTCTTCCATGTGGGCTTTGTTGCTTCTGAGCTAGATGGCCACTGATTTACTTTCAGGCCTTTAAAATCCCAGACACTATATCTTTGATAGTCGGGCACCATCAGCTTTCTTCATCACTTTTGCTTGTGTGCATGTTTGTCTTCAATGGTTGCATCGGAAAGGTTAGAATCAAGGAATGCCAATTTAATATAACAAAATGTTCTTGTATTGAGGAAGAACTTGAGTGGAAGTCCAATGTCCATCTGCTGCCTTAATACAAACCCTATGAGTATATGTACAAAGATCTATTTGCTCTAGTTCCTAAATGCTTCCTCCTCCCCACTATCATCCCAATTCTACTTTACAAATCCAGCTAGACATGATGATATACACTGGAATAGATAGGAGCCAGCAACATAGGGAATTGAGGACTGACGATCCCTTCAGGACCAATGGTAAAAGTGGTGATACTGATAGGGTGGCTGGAGGGAAGGTGAGGTAAAAAGGGGAAACTGATGATAAGATTCTACATATAATCTCTTCCCTGGGGTAAGGCAATGGGGAAGTGAGTGAAGAGTGACATCGGAGAGTGTAATATATGACAACGTAACAATAATTTTAAATTATCAAGCGTTTATGACGGAGGGGGGAATCGTGAGGGAGGGTAAAAAAAATGAGAAGCCAATGCCAAGGGCTTAAGTAGAAATAAAATGTTATGAGAATGATGAGGGCAACAAATGTATAGTTTTCTTGACACACAATGTGCTTATGTGTGGACTGTTATAAGAGTTGTATGAGCCCCTCCAAAAAAAATGTATTGTCAGTAAAGAATTAAGATAAAATCTTAAGCTACAGAATCCAGTTGATCATAAAGATACAGATCTATTCATTGTTAACTACGAATAGAAACATAAATACTGTAATTTTAGTTCTCTTGTTTTTTGAAAACAAAAAGTTGCACTGATTTTTACACTGCCTTCTAAAATCAAATCAATCTGCTTCCCACTGTCATCATCGCCTAAACACAGCCAGTGGCTTCCTAATCTAATTAATATTTACTTGAGTTTTTGCAACTCTGATCCACTTTCTGTACTGTAGCCTGCCAAAATAAAATCCAAGTCTAATCCTGACACTCCCTGCTTAGAAGTATTGCACATTCATATTGTGTTTTTAAAAAAATAATCAATTTAACAGTTTTATCCACCTACAATTCGCATATCATATATTTTAATGGTTCTATCACTTAGAAGAATTGTACAATGATTACTTTATTCCAGTATTACTTTATTCCAGTATTTCTTCTTAGTCTCATGGTTATTTCTCCTCATTTTCTTCTGCTTCCCTTGTCATGTCTCTTTGAATCCATGATCCACTTGTTGCCTCTACATATTTACCCATTCTGAGGTTCATATACAAAATCAAGACAGAATGCAAACAGCCTAATAATAATAACACAGGAAACAAAGAAAAACCTCAAGGGGTAATAAAGCTGAAAATATTAAAAATGGAAGCAATTATACATTGGGTCTAGAGCAGTGGTTCTCAACCTCCCTAATAATGTGCCCATTTAATACAGTTCCTCATGTTGTGGTGGCACCCAACCATAAAATTATTTTTGTTGCTATTTCACTATAATTTTGCTACTGTTATGAATCATCATGTAAATATCAGATATGTAGAATGTATTTTCATTGTGAAAAATTGAACATAATTAAAGCCTAATGATTAATCACAAAACAGTTTGTAATTACGTATTGTGAAATATTTATTTCTAATGGCAAGTAAATGAAGTGTTGTCTTAAAGCATGGTGTAGCATGGTTAACAGTCTTCATGCCAAGTACTCATATGTGAGCGGATCTGCATGGGGCGGACCCACCTGGAGATTGATAGAGGAGCGGTGTTTTGGTTCTTAAGACCATCAGAAATATGTGTTTTCTGATGGTCTTAACTGCAGGGATCCTAAAACTATGGCCTGCATAGGGCCACATGAGGCCTGCCCACGACATTTATCTGTGTTTTGCCACAGCTTCCTTCCTGCTTAGCAGCCGGATTCATCCCCGGCCCTCAGTGAATTTGTTCATAGTTTTTTTGTTTTGTTTTGTTTTTAACTATAGCCTGGCCCTCCAATGGTCTGAGGGACAGTGAACTGGCCCCCTGTTTAAAAAGTTTGAGAACTCCTGGTTAAGTAACCCTGATGAAAGGGTCATTCGAGCCTAAAAGGGGTAGCAACCTACAGGTAGAGAGCTACTGTCCTAGAGGGAGGTCATTGACAAGGTGTCACACTTTGACCTAACAATAATTGCTATTCCAAAACACTCTGTCTGCTAAGAAGGCCTTTCCCAACTCTGGTCCGTAGTCAGAGGGGATTCACCAGTGGTTTAATCTGCTTTGGAGACTTTGCAAATGGGTTTAGATCTCTTATCCTTAAAATGGACATAGTGTTTATAATTTTGTCGTTTTTCAGAGGATTAAAGGAGAAAATTCAATGCAATGCACCATGTAAGATGCTTAAAGAATGTCCAGTGATCATATTGGAAATGGTAACTTTTGAAAAACATTATGAAGATCATCAGTTTTACATTAACAGTTCATACCCATGTTATCTCAAGTCTTGCAATCCCTTCAGTGTCATAACTTATCATGCCTCCTCGCTGTGCTTCCTGTTTCCCTTTTACCTTCTTCCCTGAACTTTGCGAAATTTTCCTTCAGTAAATTCAGCCCTTTTGTACTCCTTGGTGGATTATTCTGTTTGCTTACTCAGTCGAGTCATTGTTTCCTGCTATGTTCTTTGGTTAAAAATTGAGCCAAAGGAGTGAATTTAGTTTCATGCTTGAAGGATGAGTAAGGGCCAGAGTCTCTGAAGTACTTCCAATCCCTACCAGTTACTCTGCCTCCTCTCTTTTATCATTTTGAGTTTTGTTCCACATTTTTCTGGCATCCTATTCCCGGACCCTCAAGGCAAATGGTACTGGTAAAACAAGACGTTGGACCTCTGCTATTTCAGAATGATATCAGATATCATCTTGAACCGAAGAAATCCAGTCTATAGTGGGCTGCATCTTATAGAGATAATGAGCTTCTTGGTATCTGTATGAAGATGCCACCCTTCTGCTTACACATTAACTATATTAGTAAGAAATTACCCCAAAAATACGAAACCGAAACCAATGATTTTATTTTTTTTAACCAATGATTTCTTATTGTAGTCCAGTGATAATGAAATCTACACTGAAGAGAAGCACAAAGGGGGCAATGACTCCATGAAGAATTCAAAAGGTGATTCTCTGTGGAATCTTGTAACCTGTTCCCCAAATCTAAGTTTGTTAAACACTTTAGGAATAGATTGTTCAAATATATATAATGGGTATATGACATCATGGTGGTTATACATTGTGCTGTTAACCACAAGGTCAACAGGTCACAACCAGGAGTCCTTCTAGGGAAGAAAGATGAGATATTGATGAGACTTTGTACTCCTTTAAAAAGTACAGCCTCAGAAACCCATAGAAACAGTTCTACCCAGTCCTTTAGGTAAAGTGACCTGATATCCCACTTCTTCTTCTTCTTCTTCTTCTTTTTTTTTTTTTTTAACAATTTAACAATGTTCCGCAGCATTTTAAAATTAAAATAGGGCTGAGTCCTGGTGTCATAGTGGTTGTGTGTAGGACTGCGGCCCACTGGGATGGATGTTCACATCCAGCAGCAAGGCTGGGTCTCCTACTCCCACCACCAGAGGCCAATGACGCCCCTCCCAAAAGAAACTGAAAATAAAATAAATACATTATAATACGATTTTTGCGTTCTATGAAAATGTTTGTTGCTCCCTATAGACCACATTTTTCATCAAGAACCCCCTGGTCAGTGGTGTCCTGCTTACAATCTGGTCATTTGACCTTTAGGGTCACCATGAGTTAGCATCTGCTCAATGGCAATGAACTTGGTTTATATGAAAATTAGTATTTTTCGAGATAGGTACTCTATAGTTGACAGTGTTCTTAAAGAGTCCCTGCGTACTGCATAGCAATTTCTAAGACACTGAAAATCAAAGTTCAGGAAAAAACTGAGAAAAGGAAGATCAGGGAAGAGTGGGGAGAAGAGATTAATTCAAAAACAATGATGTAGAATCCAGAGCAGGTATTTCTCAGTTTACCCTTTATCTTCAAGGACGACTATGAGAACGCGTAGCATATCACTGCAGCTCAGAGCTACAAAAGGAGGACAGAATTGGTCACTCTTAAAGAAACCATGCTTGTCCTGGCCTCTGGCCAAGACCCTGAAGGAAGAGCTAGATATCTCATTTGTCAGCATAAAATTCTAATTGCTGTTTTTCTGTCCCGAACAATGTTGTCCTTCCTTGCCTGGTGTGTCTTAACTGTTTTCACTGCTGAGCAAATATTTAAAGACTTGGAATTCTTCTACTTGCGAGCATGTCATCTTTAAGAAATTTGAACATTCTACAAGTATACATTATCTTCACTGCTGATGAGTAGATTCATTACTGTATGCTAGCTAGCCAAAGTTAGAGACAAATTTTTATGCTATTAATCATGATTTTCGCAAATACTATGGTAATTGTAAGAAAAGGAAAATGATAGCAAATATTTCCTCCCTTACTTTAATCTTAATATTCAGCAGTATCTCATATTTGTTAGATTGAAGCATGAAACATTTCAAAACAACTTAGATTTTACTCATTATTTTTTAAGAGAAGGATTAGTTGTTTCATTTGAAATTTAAATACAAGTCGTTTACCACTAATGGGGAGCATTGGTCTCGGCTCTTCAGCCATTTCAGGAGGTAGTCAATGATCAAGAAACAATGATACTGAAGGCAGAAGTCCAAGTTTCACTGCAGGCTCCAGGTATTAATGGCTCACCAATTGAAATGTTTCAATAAATGGATCCATTGCTGGAAGGACTTGCACATTTGTACTGTAAAATTTGGATGCTCAATATAGTAAAAAAAAAAGCCATATTTGTGCTAAATAGAGGAAAAGTAATCTAATAGGATATGGAAATTATAAAAAAATTAACATAACTATCACTCAAAGCAAAGTTCTGATGAAAACAATTCTTAAAATGTTTGTAGAAGTAAATTAGTAGGGAACTGCCAGACACTCATGCTGAATTCACAAGAGGATGTGGTACAAGGGAAGACAGTATTGACAGCAGATAAATCTTGTCTAAGAGCAAAGAATATTAGGAAGATATTTGCCTGTACTTTATTGAATATGTAAGGGTATTTGACCAGGTGGGTCATAATAAATATTATGTAAAAGAATAATTTTGTAAAGAATGAGAATTTCAGAACACTTAGTTTTGTGCATGTACAACTGGTAATGGATTCAAGAAGCAGCCTGTCAGGTAGACTAAAGGAATATAACAAGCTTTACAAGCTATAAAGGTGAGCATAGCTTTCTTATTCAAACTTTCTGTTGAGAAAAACTCTTAAGAGGCTGGACTATATGAAATAAAAAGGGGGCTTCAAGATTGGAGAATGATTCGTAACCAGCCTGTTAATATGCAAATAATCCAACCTTGCTTACTGAAAATATAAAGCACTGGAAACACGGATAAAGAGCAGAGATAACATGGAATACACATCAAGTTAAAGAAAACAAAAAAAAACTTCACAATTGGATTAATAGCAAGATAAACAATAGATCAAAGATTGAAGTAGTTTAAGATTTCATCTTGCTTGGATTTGCCATCAGTTCTCATGAAAACAGAGGACATAATGAAATGGGAAAGCCTGCTGCACTGTACTCTGTAAAATGTGAAAGATCAAGGGTGTCAATTTAAATGTTAATATAGTAGATATGTAATGTAGGGTCAATTTATGACTTGAGGGGGATTAAGAGTGAAGGGATGGAGTCGTGTCTGTAAAGTGAATCATAAACAATGAGGCCTCTATGTGGGCGTGGCCTTCCGAGAATTCTGGGAATTTCCTGGCTTTCTTCCTTGGAGGCAGGAGACGTCTCATTGCTCACTTGCTTGGAAACATTGTACTGAAAAGACGCTGATAGACGCCTGCACCCTGGTAACTGGAGGAGCCACATGGAGATCTCTGTCAGTGCTGACATGCTTTCAACACCACTGGATCCAAAAACTTTCTATCCACTGTCCTGTGATCATCCTGTATCCAGTTTCACTGCATGTGCTTCATGAGTCCAAAGAGGACTTTATAGATCGGTATCCGACATATGTGCTAATATCAGACTTATGTGCTGGGACTAAACTGGGTTGGGATGTTTTCTTAAGGTACAATTACCCTTTATATAAAACTCTCTCATACACATATGCGTGTCCATGGATTTATTTCTCTAGTCTACCCAGATAACACAATTATGATGTGTCTAACCTAACTAAACCTTTGCAATTTCAACTGCCTCATAAGCCAAAAGCAATGAGTGCACAAAACAGAAAAAAATCACAACTTAAAAAAATTAGTATTAAAAATGGATATAACTTTGAAATGGGTCCAAAGACATATAGAACAAAAGGTGTTATATTTTAACATAACTATACTGGCAATAATTGACTTTATAGTGCTCTTTGTGTGATAGCAAGGCTATTCACATCCCTGGACCATGATCAAAGGGTTTTACCAGAGCCTTAATTCATGTGGGGAGTCTGAAAATGGATTTGGGGTTTCTATTGTCAATCATAGCCTTCTGAAAGTTGTATGAACATTGTGATAGGTAAGCTTGTTGTGCCAGCATGGTTAAAGGTAGGTCTGTTGTGACAACATGGCCAATGAACACATGTAAGATCAATTGAAGGGTGGAGATTGAAATGGCTTGGTGAGCCCCTCCCTTGTCCTCTTGTTCTTGGATCTTTGGATCAGCCAGCTGCCTTGTTCATCCTGTACCTCGATCTCCAAGCAACACTACCCATGAGACACCTAATCGGTAGACTGTGTTTCTGTGAGTTGAGGTTCCTTTAAGCCCTGCTTCGCCACACTCCTGGAATATACATCTCTTTATCTGGGGACTGTTGGACTCTGTCATCTGGCTGACTGTTGGTCACCTGCTGTGCTGTTTGCTGCTTGTGGCTGGATAACCTGAATTGCTCTACAGAGGACTGCTCAGTGGCCCTCAAGACTCAAAGGAGTGCCAGGGTACTAGCTGTCTTATGCAAGTGAGTGGCACTCAGCCATCTGTACTGCTTTATAGATTAGCTTACTTTATTTTTTATCTTATATATCCTTCTATCTATATAAATATATAGAGAAAACTACGTGTGTCCTGGTTTCGTTTCTCTAGAGAACCCTGTCTAACACAACCATAATTTATACTCTGATACGATTCCTTCATTTGGATTTACATTTTATAATTTAGAATCCTTGTAACACACAGGCTAGTGTTCTTTCTTGGGGACTTAGTTGATTTCTTATTTAGATGTTTGCTTGTTTCAAGGCAAACCTTTAAGATCCTGGACTCTATTCTTTCTGATAGCCAGGTACCATCTGGTTTCTTCACCACACTTTGCTATAAAATTCATATCTTCAGTGATCTCTTCAGAGGGAAAGTATTCATTAGGTCCATGTAATGAGAAACAATTGCTTACATTGGAGCTAGAATTAAATCCAAAGTCCATGGTTTATATATATCTCTGGTTCATTTTAGAGCTATCCTTGTCATTCTATGATAGAGAACATTACACATCCTCCGCCTGGGGCATGAGATGAATCTATTGATAGTATCATTCATTTAAACAGTAGTAGAGAATTTAAACCACTATTGGGAAAAGAAAGCTATAGAGGGTTTGTCAGCTACAGACTGTAGTGTATGAATTGTTGACTTATACAGATTTAACTTTTTACACAATCAAGGACATTCAGTAACACTCATTCACAAAGATAGAACCATGCTTTCCAGATCAATACATGTCATAAAAAAGCAAGGAGAGTATTAAAATGATAAGTATATGGTAGTCCCAGGCCATTAGTTATTAGGCACCTTCAAAGCAAGAGATCAAAACCACTCTAACCTTGGGATAGCAGTTATCACTTCTTTTCACCTGAGGGTGTTTCATCAGTGAGTTCAAGGGAGTATGTTCCTTAAATCTTCTATAGGTGAGTTTGAGGTACAACCAAGTTCACTTAGTGGCATTTTCACATTGAATCCTACTGGTGTGACATGTGAAGTATTTTGTGTAATTTGAAGGACAGATGCAGAAGTCCTAGGAACCTATGGCATGTGGTTTGGGTCCCTAAGAGCTGGATAGAAGCTATGGTAAAAGTGACCCATTAGGAATATAAAGGGAGTGTTCTCCTTTTGGATTCTGTGTGTGTACTGTTAAGCAGTTTTCCTGATGAGAAATTGCTCTATCAATTTTGCCCACCAATGGAAATGTAACCCCCTTCTCTGGGATATACAGGCCTCACTCCTCCTATCTTGTCTTGGATTTCCAGTAAAGTTTGAAGGTCACCTTTGAAGTGTTTTGATTTGGGATGACTTAAGCACAATGTTAGGAGCTCTGGTGGTATAGTGCTTACTCTTTGGGCTTCTAAATGCAAGGTCAGCAGTTCAAAAGACAGGTCTTTCTACTCCTGTGTGTGTGTGTGTGTGTATACATATACATATTTATATACAGGGGGTTTTGTTGTTGTTGTTATCATTGCTTTATTTTCTTTGGTTGCTTCATTTTGGGAAGCCTTTTTTTGGTACATATTGTTACCTTTGCAAGTCTATCTAGATACGATAGGCTGGATGAACAGTCTGGAGGCAAAAACGATGGGACTGAGGGATTCCGGGGTGCAGCCCATGGGAGAAGGGAAGGAGGAGATGGTGTTGACCATCCCAGGGATAAGGGAATATCATTTGATCTAAAATTAGAGACAAGGTGGATGAGAGAATTCCAGTGTAGATTGACCAAGGGTAATGTAACAGAGAGAAAATACTGAAACCCAATGGAGACTGAGTATGATAGTGGGACAAGAGGGAAGTAAAAGGCAATAAAGAAAAGAACTGGGGGTAAAGAGCATTTATAGAGGTTTAAATACAGGCATATACATAGGTGCATATATCTATATGACATTGGGGGAAATAGATCAATGAACTTACACATATAGGCTTAGTAGTAGAATAGCAGATGGGCATTGGACCTCCACTCAGGTACTTCCTAAATGTAAGAACACTTTGTTCTATTAAATTGCCATTCCCTGATGCTCACCTTCCCTACCCGATAACTGAAGACAAAAGTGTGCATAAGCAATGGTGATGAAGAAAGCTGATGGTGCCTGGCTATCAAAAGGTGTAGCATCTGGGGTCTTAAAGGCTTGAGTAAACAAGCGGCCATCCAGCTCAAAAACAACATAGCCCACATGGAAGAAGTACACCAGCCTGTGTGACCACAAGGTGTTGAAGGGATCAGGTGTTAGGCATCAAAGAACTAAACTTATATTGTTATAAATAAGGGGGAGTACAGATTGGTGATGCAAAGCCCATCAATAGGTAAAGCGACATCCTCTTACGGAGGGGTTACAGGGAGGAGATGAGCCAGTTAAAGTACCATGTAGTAACAATGAAATATGCATCTTTCCTCTAGTTCTCAAATGCTTCGTCACACCCACTATCATGCTTTCAGTTCTACCAGACAAGCCTGACTAGAATAGGTGATATACACTGGGGGCAGAAACATGGGGAACTTAGGATAGGCATTCCCTCAGGATGAGTGATGGGAGTGGTGAAATAAGGAGGGTGGGGGGTGGTGGAGTAGAAAGGGGGAACTAATTTCAGGGATCTACATATAACCTCCTCTCTGGGGCATGGCCAACAGGGAAGTGAATGAAGGGACACATTAGACAGTATACAATATGAAATAGCAATTTTTAAATTATTAAAGGTTCATGTGGAAATATGGGGAGCTAGAACTGGGGGCTTGAGGGAGGATATTTTGAGAGTGATGATGGCAACAGGTGTGCAAATGAGATCTGTATACAATTGATACATGTATGGATTGTGAGGGGAGGTGTGTGAGTACCCAATAAAGTGATTCATTAAAAAAAGGGGGAACATGGGATAGCTTTTTTTTTTTAAGAGGCGCTTATACCAAGGGCTCAAGTGGAAAATGTTTGGAAATGTATGTGGCAACATGTGTGCAAATGTGCTTGATACAGATGATGTACTGAATGTTATAATAGCTGTAAGAGCCCCCAATAAAATTATTTAAAAAAAAAAAGAATTACCTTCTTGGAAACTCACAGAGAGAGTTCTCCACTGTCCTGCCATGAGTCCGAATTGACTCAAAGTCAAGGAGTTAAGCAGTGTTGTATGGCAACAGCTAATGGTCTTCTCCCTTTCCTGGATCTTCAAAAACTGCCCTTCTCCCCAAGTGGTGGATGATAGATAGATGGCTCACGGGCATGAGGCAGACTCTCTATCGAGTTGCTTTTGGACTGTATAAGAAGATTATAATCCAAGAGAAGAAACTTGTCTTTGTCTTGGTGTTTATCCTGATAGTAGTGGACTCACACAATATTTGCCCTTTCATCATTGACTAACTTCATTCAGCATAATGGTTTCCATTCATGTCATGTATTCTTCCATGATTTCATTGCTGGTTTATTTGGGATACATAGTTCTCAGTTGTGTGTACCACCAGATTTTCTTTATCCATTCTCCTACTGATGGCATTTGGGCTGTTTCTAGTTTCTTGTTATTATGAACTGTGCTGTAGTGAACCCGGGAGAGGTTGATGTTGATGTTCTGTCTCATTTCTTTTGGGTATATGTCAAGGAAAGGTACTGGGGATGGTATGATATTTCTAGTTTTAGGTATTTTAGGTAGCACTGTATAGCATTCCTTAATGACTATGCATATTTACAAGTCAACCAGCAGTGTGTAGGAATTTCAATCTATTTGCAATCTCCCTAGCATTTGTTACTTTTTTTTTTCAATTGAGCTATTGTTGTGGGTTTAAGGTGATACCTCATTGTTTCCTTCCCTTGCATTTCCTGGATGGCCAGTGATCATGAGCATTTCCTCATGTGGTTGTTGATCATTTGAGTAGTGTTTCTTGTGAATTATCTATTTGTGTCCTTTGCACACCTTTCTTTGGCACACCTTTTAATTGGATGATTTGTTTCAATTTTATTGAGGTGTTGCAGAATTCTGTTGATTTTAGTAATTAGTCTATTGTCCATTGTGTTATTGCTAACCCCCTTCCCCCAGGTTTGTTTAGTTTTTGAATTTTGAATTTGAGTTTGTTACGCATTTTTCATCAAATAAGCAGATTAGAGCTAGGGAGAAGAGACTAGCCCACTAAGTAAGTCCTCTATCACCAGAGCGCCTAACATTGTACTTAGGTCAACCCAAATCAAAACACGAGATTTTTGCAGGCTAGAATCTATAAAACGTCAATGTTATCATCTGACCAATAGCCCACTCTGTCTGATTCAACTTATGTCCATATTGTACAGTTAAACAGGAGTGATAACAATTATATGAAGTGGAAAATGCAATTCAGTAGTTCACTAACCCTGTTGAAGGGCATCACAAGCAATTATAGTCACTAGTGATACAAAGATAAAGAAAATAAATTTACACTAAGAGTACAGACAATGAATGAAGATAAATAAGTCTCTGCCTCATCATGTGAGTCCGAATAGACTCAAAGGAAACTTACTTGTATTTTATATTGTGAAGAATGATATAGACAAAAGACAGTCTTAAAATTCTGTTTAGTCTTATACCAGCTGAGTCACATTAGAAAATGACTTCTAAGCTTATTTCTTCATCCAAAAAATGGAAATGGTAATTACTCTTCTTGGAATATATTCTCATAAGGATCAAATACGAATAGAATAGCAGTGCCTCCTAAGTGGTAAACCTCCAAACATGTGGGAGTTATTTTTGGAAGGAAATACTGTACAGTGAGTGACATGAACAGGAGTTGAAGGACATACACTCATTTCAAATTTAAGCTATACTGCTCAAAAGTTATGTGAAATTGAGTTGTCATGAACATTAATTTATTCAGGCATGTATTTATCCATCCATTTAACAAAGATATTAAGTACATGATATTAGATACTTTACATGTGAAATCTGCATACATTTTCTGTGCAGAATCAAATAGTAAATATGGTCCTACAACTATGCAACTGGTTTATTGCCATTCCAAAGCAGTTATTCAATTAGTAAGTGAATGGATTTCTGATATAATTTTGTTTCCAAGAACAAGTGTTGTGGTAGTTAGGTCTCCTGTCAACTTAGCTAGGCCAGGATTCTCAGTGGTTTGGCAGTTCATACCTAATATTTCCCAAGTATTTAACCTAACACAATATAGTCAATTTCATAGTGGGATTGGCTGGGAGCATTCAAGCAGTTGTGACATGATTTGGGTGGAGTGCAACCCCCTCTCCCTATAGGGTATGGCACGGAAACCCTAGCACTCACACTGGGACCAGTGGCAGGGGCAAGGAAACTGTGATCCTATGAGACAGAGCAGTAGGCAAGCTTCCTGGCCTCTGGAGACCAGATGCCCAAAGCCCACATGGCCGAGAGTCTGAAAAGCAAGAAGGGAGATTTGGCTGAGAGGAAGCACTTGTGTGGGATCTAAAATTAGAATGAGGTTCGGGTTATACATGAGCACAATTAAGTATTCTGGAATTTCCATTCTTCACAATGTTACTCATAATGTTTTATGATCCATCTATTTGAAAAACTTTGTTAATCCATAAAAAACAGTTAAAATATTTCTGGTATTCTCTGCTTTCAGCCAACATTCACCTGCCATTGATAATAGCAAGCCTGATTTCATTTCCCTTTCTGTCAATTCCATTTTATTGCATGGCTGCAATAATTTTTGAGTTATCTTTAACAAAATTTCAGTTGCACATGACATTTATGTTATTGTTCAATAATGTGTTCACTCTGTTGAATTATCTTTGAACTATTTTTAGTAAAATTTCAGTTGCACATCACTTTTGTTATTGTTCAGTAATGTGTTCACTCTTTTGAATTACCTTTATTTGGAATGGGCTCTTTCAGTTTGTTGGCCAGGTAACTGCATTTGTTTATTGAAGCATCTCACTTGAAATTCTCTTAAGTTCTCTACCCTTGTTTTTCACCAAGGTCTTCAGTGAAACTTTAGCTTCTTTCTGGGGTACCATTGATTCTTAATCATATTCTTCCAAGGGGAATTGTTGAATCTTACATTCTTTCGGGTATAGCTGCTTTGTGTAGTGTCTTCTTTTCAAGCTATCTGCATTTTACAGTATTTTGCCCATAGTTGACTTCAATTTTGCAAACTGAGACTTGAATTTTTTTTTGTCTCTTCAGTTCTTTCACTCTGAGAATTTATGCGTGTGCATGTGTTCTCCTCTTTGGATTTTCTAATTCTTTGTCTTTGCATATTTCATTTTAATCCTTTATTCTTTGAAGCTATTCTCTGAAATTTTTCGCTGAGTGTCTTCATGTCATCATTTTACCTTTGCTTTAGTCATTGTACTTCCAACAGCAAGACTTGGTTCTGTCTGACATCCATTGTATTCTTTGATTTCTCTACTATCTTTTTAATGATTGTGATATATATATATATATATATATATACATATATATATTTCTTGACGTCATCCCTTTTCTTGTGTGATGTTTGGTCATTAGTGTTCATTGTGTCCCTCTTTTCTTAGGATGGTCTCTAAATCAGGTGGCTTATACTCAAGATTATATGTTGACTTTCATGGGCATATTCACTTTCAATTTTAAGTAATTGATAGCTTGTTCCATAGTTAGCCTTTGACCCTGTTCTAACTGATGATAACAATATGGTCTCCATCTTTCTCAACACATTTCAGTTTGATTCCCTAGTAGTCCATCTGGTATGATCCACACATATAATCTATATGGAGCATTTCCTGAAAAATGCAGCAGTGATCCTTGGGTGGCCGCAGTTCCCTTCACCAGCCATGACCAGGTTTATGGCTCACTGACAGTGTTGTGTCAGAGATCTTGCGAAGCCATCACTCTTCAGGTTGAGATTTTGTTTGTTTTTTCTAATTGCCCACAAAAAGTGAACCTTTAAATGAATTGGTCAGATTATATGTGCAAGGAATCCAACATTATTCATTAATTTACACAAATTAATTTACACAAATTAAGACAATGAACCAGGTACACAATAATGCAGTTTAACAGTGTTGTTGGTGGTGGCCAAAATTCTTTAGAAGAGGAAAATTTATCAGTGGATGGGTTCTAAAGCATTTTTGGATGCTTTAAGATGAAATACTGAAGATAAACAACAATTACCACACACCCTTTCTATGTTAGGTGCTATGAGATAGTGGTGGATTCTCTAGGGATCCTGGTTTGTAGGAGTTGGCCCAGGTCTAGCAGAGGAAACTCAAGAAAAGACAGTGACGATATGTGTTCATTAGGCCTGGACAGTGAGCAGAGAAAGCCAGCCCATGGAAAGCGTGCGGTGTGAGAGAAGGTATTCTAAATATGATGGACAACTAATTTTGAAAGAGACCAAGAATAATCTTGGTGAAATGGTGGAAACCTTTCTTTGTTTTTTTTTGGCGGGGGGGCATCACTGCCTCTGGTGATCGTGGGAGCTACCCAGCCTTGCTCCTGGAGAGCCACTGCTGGATTTGAACCACCAAGCTCATGAGCTGCAGTCCCGCACTCAACCACTATGCCTCCGGGGCTCGGCCTGCAAACCTTTCTTTTACAGAAAAAGTTTGAAGATTCTTTTCGTAGAGGGTATTCTACAGTTTTAATGATTATGTTTCTTATGTTTTACGTCTTACCATTTGCTGTCAGAGTTATAACTTTACATGCATCCGTATTCTGTCTCTAAACACTATAAGCTTTTAGCTAACTGTTGTTACCCCAGGTCCATGGCTTTATCTGACAAATAATAAAACCTCAAACCAAATCTGCTATCATCAATATGATTTGAATTCAGAATGACCCTTAGCAGGCACTTAAAATATTTAGTGGTAGCTAAATGATCCATAATAGACTACTGTTATTTCTATACCCCTTTTCCTATAACATTTAATATCTTTAAGGCAATGATGTTAGGAAAAAACAACTACATTTTTAAAGCATTATATGTAGTATTTCAGATATAGAACTTACTCATTCTCCATAAAAATTAAGACAATGAACCAGGTACACAGTAATGCAGCTTAACAGTGTTGTTGGTGGTGGCCAAAATTCTTTAGAAGAGGAAAATTTATCAGTGGATGGGTTCTAAAGCATTTTTGGATGTTTTCAGATTAAATACTGAAGATAAACACCAATTTTAAATCTTAGGACTCAATTCAGAAAAAAGGCAAAGTTTATAGTACATGAAATATATTCTTGTTATGACTAGAATAACCTAGTGAATGAAGGAGCATGAAGTATTGTAAGAAGCAGTGTCTTTTTTTAAATATGCCTATAAATTCCATGATAAATAGAGAAAAAAATGAGGTTGTAAAGGATCTCATCTTGCTTGGATCCACAATCAATGCTCATGGAAACAGCTTTAAGAGATCAAAAATGCATTGCAATGGTAAATCTGCTGCACAAGACCTCTTTAGACTGTGGAAAAGCAGGGGGATTACTTTGAGGACTAAGGTATGCTTGACCCAAGCCAAGGTATGTTCATTTGCCTCATCTACATATGAAAGTTGGACCTTAAATAAGGGAGACCAGAGAAAAATCTATGCATTTGAATTGTGGTGCTAGAGAAGAATATTGAAAGTACCATGGACGGCCATAAGGACAGACAAATAGACCTTGGAAGACACATGGTTAAAATGCTTCTTGGGGACAAGGATGGTGAACATTTAAACTACAGACTGTGGACTTACTGTCAGGAGAGACAGGTTTCTGCAGAAGAACATGATGCACAGTCAATTAGAGGGGCAGACAAAAAGAGGGATGTCCTTCATGAGTTTGATTGATACAGGGGCTGCAACAATGGGCTTCACTTGGGAGGAGTTGTGTTGTTTTATTCTGCTGTGCAGCAGGTAGAAGGCAACTCAATGACAACTGGCAGCGCCTACATAAATTCCAAATTTATATTTCAGTCCTGACTTTTAAACATATATCCAGTGCCTTACTTAATATTTCCAGTAGGATTTCCTTATGGATCTCACACCAAACTTGTCCAAAAGCCATTTTTTAAAAGTTTCCCTCAAAGTCCACTGTGACTTTTATGTGCTTATGTTAATTTCATGATTGAGATGTAGGGGTGGAGTCTGGCCTGTTAATCTGGAGATAGGCATTAAGTAGCCAATGAGGTCTCTGTGTGGGCATGGCTTACTCCTGAGACTTCTGGGAAATCTCAAGATATGTCCCCTGTGAAGATGAGAAACTATCTCCCTGGTTGTTGGGAGTTAGTCTCAGAGACGATGAATCACGGACAAGACAAGGTGACAGCATCTGAGGAGATAGAGGAGAAGCCACTTAGCTTTGCCCTGAGGGAGCCAAACCTCTGAAGTGGAGAGGCCACATGGAGACCCCTGCCTGCAATGAGTTGCTTCTGCTACCACCGGATGCTGTTGATAGACCCTGAGCCCTGGAAACGAGGAGCTATGGGGACTCCCCTGCCAGCACCGGGACTCTGCACCCACTGACCTGTGTCTTCGTGTGTTGGAAGGAGACATTATAGACTGCTATCATGTATATGGGCTAATATTGGACCCATGATTTTGAACTGGACTGGGTTGGGATGCTTTCTCAGTATTCCATTCCTTTTGTATATAAACCATTCCTTTATAGTCATATGCATGTCTATGAATTTGTTCCTCTAGTCTACCCGGACTAACATACCCATTTTTACCACCATATTCCCTGTCTAAAAAATGTTGTCAAATTTACACAAGATGAAAACCAGTAGCTTCATAAAGTTAATAATGATATCAACTAAAGGATTTAATAAAAATGTAAATAAATAACCTGTAAATTGAAATAAATTTTCGGAGAAATTATATTCAGTAATCTATGTTTTATAATATATATGTACCCTAAAAGTGAAAAAACCCAGAATTTTTTATTACAAAATTAAAAAGTAGACAACGGACTTGAATAGACCATCCATCAAAGAGGATACTCAAGAGAACAACAAAACATGAAACACACGTGAGGTGTCATTTACCATTAAAGAAATGAAGTGAAATTTACCATCTAACTCCAGTTAGAATGACAATGAATAAAAAACTTTAAAATGACAACTATTGGTGAGAGTGTAGAGAAAGTGAAAGCCTCATTTATTGCTTTTGAAAATATAAAATGGTACAGCTTCTGTGAGAAACCTGTTTGAAGTTCCTCAAAGATTTGAACTGAGAATTGAATCATGTGACCCAATAATCCTAAACTTAACTATACAAATAGAAGTAGTAAGGGTAGGAATTCAAACAGAAGCTTATGTACAAATGCTCATACAGCACTTTTCACAATAACCCAAAAGTGGAAATAAATGACATATTCATGAACACATTAATGGATAGACCTAATATGATATATAAACTCAATGGAGCACAACTCATCTGTAATAGGAGATATGCATATATATATATGTGTGTGTGTGTGTGTGTGTGTGTGTATGCCAAAGATAAGGAGGAAAGAGATTCTTTTAGGGCCATTGAGCTCATATGAATAGTTGCTGGAAGAAATAATCAATGTCAGAATTGTACACAGAGAAATGTTGATGGTGTACATTCTGTTATATCTTTTTGCTAAAATACAGTTGTACAAAAAAAACTTCTTACATTCATGATGTTCTTGATGTCATCCCATGACTTATTGGTTCTTCTCTCATTAGTGCGCAATAGATCAAATCTGTTCTTGTGAAAGGCTAGAATTTCATGTGGGAGACACCTAAGATTCTGTTTTGGTTCTCGTGGACGACATGTTTTAATTTTGTTAAGCTTCAACCTGAACTTGCATATGAGCAAATGCACCCTTGGACCTAGTTTTAGGTATAATATTGAACTTCTCCATTGTTACTTCCCATAGACATAGTCCATTGATTCCTGTGGATTCCATCTGAAGGAGTCACCACTTGTGTTGCTGAAAAATATATTTGTAATGAAGAAGTTTTGCCCTTCCAAAATGCTATCATGGTATCTTGCTTTGTTTCTATCACCAAGGCCCTATTTCCAACTACTGTTTCTTCCTTTTTGTTTCCAACTTTTGTATTCTAATCACCAATATTTATTAATTCATCTAGATTGCACTTTTCCTCAATTTCAGACTGAAGATGATTGTAAAATTCTTCAGTTTCAGCATTCTTAGCTTAAGTATTTGGTCCACAAAGTTGAATAATAGTTACATTGACTGAATTTCCTTGTACGTGGATAGATATTATTCTATCATGGAAAGGTTTGTACTTTAAGGTACATCTTAAAATATCCTTTTTGATGATGAATTAAATACCATGCCTGTTAACCTTGTCACTCCTAGCATAGTAACCCATGGGATTTTTTCTCATTTTAAATTGCCAAAACACGTCAAATTCTGTTCACTAATGCCTCAGATATTCATCCTTGCATGTTCTGTTTCATTTATGACAACTTTCAATGTTCCTAGGTTCATATGTTTGTACATTCCAAGTTCCAACTTGTAGCTGTTCTTTTTAATTTTGGATCATACCTCAGCATCAAATAAATGTTCCAATGGCTTTATTTCCTGAGGATTTACTCCATCCATGTCTGTATGGGTGGTTGACTTTGAGGAGGCAGCTCTTCCTCAATCATAATTTGAGTGCTTTTTTTAACCTGAGAAGCTTGTCTTTGATACTATACCTGACAATGTTCTGCTACTAGATATGAGGTTGTCAGCATCTCACAATATTTTGCAGCTCTTTATAAGGTTTTCAGTGCCTAATTCCTCAGAAATGGAAAGCCTGTTCTTTCTTCATATTCTTCTGTTTTTTTCAAAAGCTCCACTGAAATGGTCCATTCTGTGTGACCTTACCAGCTCTTGAAAATACCAGTGACTCAGCTTCCAGCGCCATAGCAAAACACAAACCACC
Organism: Nesogale talazaci; assembly: GCA_004026705.1. Taxonomy (NCBI): domain Eukaryota; kingdom Metazoa; phylum Chordata; class Mammalia; order Afrosoricida; family Tenrecidae; genus Nesogale; species Nesogale talazaci. Next base: position 52,267 of record PVJH01010130.1, on the reverse strand, counting down.
ACATAAAACAAATTGACATACAAGTGGTAGAGATGAAGATTTGAGAGTTTCAACAATAGTTGAAAATGTGATGTTGGTGAAGGGATATTAAGTAACAGAATTTTCTAAGACGAATGACTTATTCCTTAAAAGTATCTTTTTTAACAACATCAATATGATGATATCTGTGATAGCAATGGATAAATGCCTAAGAGTCAGATTCACTACACATTTGTAACAATATGCCAAAGAAGCTACATAGGATCAGTCAGGACAAATATCGAAGCCTCCTGTTAAGTAGGCCATCAATTAATCTTATGTAAATTTAGTTGGAAGCTGAAGAAAATCCAAAACAAGTTCACAAGAACCAAAGTATCATTCTTAGCATAAGCACCCCACATTCAGAGACCATCTCAACAATAACATTGATGCTTTTGGTGCATTTTTAGTAAATTTTGATGCACTGTAAAAATGATACAGGGCCAAGTAGTGCTTCATAGTCTCACACCTAGCATTGTTATATGTCAAAATATACTTGAGAATGCTTATCAACAGCTCAGTCTCAGTTGAAATTTGTCCAGTGCTGAGGATGTTGATTTCTTTTTCTGTGAGATGCAAACATATTAGCAGCTAAATTCCTTGATATTCCCCAGTGAGCAATTGAAGTCCTCTTCACCTTCAGTGAGCAAGTGTGTATCACCTGCATTTTTTCACTGTCTAATAGGCCCTCCTTAAATTCCAATGGGATGTTCTCCTTCATAGAATCCAGTATTTCTAATGATTAATCAGCTTACTGAGAAATAAGCATGGGGAAAAGATCTACTGTACACTTTTCCTGATTTTAAGTGGGTAATATTCCTTTATTCTGCTTGTCTTTATTCAGATTCCACATGAACACAAGGAGTATTTTGGAATTCATATTCTTAGAGATATCCATAGTTTTTCATGATTCATATAACAGAATGCTTTTGAAAAGTTAATAGCACATAACTAAAAATATTTCTGGTATTCTCTGCTCTCAGACAAGATCCACTTGATGTCACCAACAATGTCCCTCACACCAAATCTTCTGAATTCAACAGAACTGCTGAACACTATCCCACTGATGTACAAAGAGTGAACCTAACAAAATTGGACATTGCCAAAAAATAACAATTAACTCATAATAATCAATAGTTTAGGCTTAGCCCATCATCCAAAGTGAGAAAGCTAGGCTAGGAGGTGGGAAGAACCAAGGATTATTTATGTAACTCCTTTGCTTTTTATTCAAGTGTGGAATACTTATATATTTTGCTATGTTTAGTGAGTACAATATGGGCAAAGCTTTATTTTTATTTTTAACTGAGCATTTTACCTGGTTTCTAATCAACAATTTAAACTCAGCTTTGCATGGTCAGTCATAGGATTGTCAGGGCCTTCTGTTGCTATTAGGTACTCTTGAGTCCATTTTCTACTCATGGTAGCAGGATGACACGGCCCCATTGGATTTCCTGGGCTGTGATGTGTACAGGAGCAGATCACTAGTTTCTCTCTCATGGAGTGACTGGGTGAATCATCAATGGGAAGCTATTAGTTAGTAGTCAAGTGGCTTGCTCTTTGTGTCCCTGGGGTCACCATGGGATCCAGGGCTTAAATAAGTTGTCTATGCTATCAAAGGCATCCTTTAAAAGAGCCGGGGTGTGTGTGCAATTTGACCCAGAATGACTTTCTTGGTTTTTAGCAATTTTTTGATAATTTATATTTTGGTGATCTTTTATATTCCTCAGTTGAGCTCTTTGCTTTTTTATAGCTGCTGTAATTTTTACTCCAGTACTGAAAAAGTTTTTTATCTTCACTTTTTTCCTTGATATGTACTTACCAGGTTTCTTATTTAGGGCTTATTGGATGAGGTACTCAGGACTTTAGACCCATAAAACAAAGCTCACTGCCAATGTGTTACTGCAGACTCATAGGGATCCTCTGCATGGGGCAGACCTGCTCTCTGTGAGTTCTGAGACTGTAACTGTTTCTAGGAGTACAGGAATCTCACCTTTCTCCCATGGAGCAGTTGGTGATTTTGAATCACCAACCTTGCTATCACAGCCCAAAGCTTAACCACTATGCACCCACACTCCATGAGGCCTACAATCTTTTATGGTAGTGCAACCATCACTTGCTCGTGACATATCACTGACTTTCCATGGTCCTTGGGATAACATAGGTGTCCTGATATTTACTGTTATGTTCAGTGTGACTTCTGATTTCATTATCGTTTTTAATGGCTCGTTACTCAAAATGTATGCTGCACAACACCTAATTACCTAATCAAAAGTGCAAAAAAAAAACAACAAAACCCCTTATTTCCCTGCTGTATTCTAATGATGATGCTTCTACGCCTAGATAAAAATTAAAAAGAAAAATTCAATTCCATTGAGTCAATTGTGGACCACAGTTGGCCTATCGGACAGGGAAGAAGTACCTTTTGGATTTCTAAGGCTGTGAAGCTTTACTGAAGCATAAAGCCTCATCTTCTTTGGAGAAGGTTGTGCATATGAACCGCTGACCTTAAAGTTAGCAGCCCAATTAGTTACCCATTATTTCCCAGAGTGTCCCTATCCCTGGATGCTTCTCTTTAAAACTATTTAAGAAGGCTTCATGGCAACCTCAAATTGTCTGCTTTATGTCTTCAGACTCCTGTAATAACAAATGCGTCATTGTATCAAAGATCATTGTGTTGCATTGACTATTTCCACTAACTTATCTGATCTTTCAAATAGACTGTGAGCATTTAAAATACAGAAACTATGATCAATTCCATTTCAAATTCCAAGTGTTCAACATAGAGCATGTTGTGATAAAAGTTAGAACCACTGCTCTATTGAACAAATGATGTATACATGTGCTCTGTTTCTATATGGATTATTATGTACTTCTGTAGGATTACAGGTTAAAATGCCTACAATATGCTGAAAGCATTTTTAGATGTGCATAATGTGGAGTCCATGGAATCCACAATCCAAGTCCATAGTCTTTGGTCATCCTATTTTGCAGTAAGATGAATATCAACAAGTTATCGTGAAATCTGAGAGAGCCACAACTCAAAGGGACTGCTTTATGTATCCATATCTTGGAAGTTTGTCACTTTCTAAAAGTAATATTTTCATTTCTTGCAGCGTATCTTTAACTGTTTAGTTGGAATACAATTCACATGCATAGAATTCAGTTGTTCAATCATATTGAAACAGCTGTACAATCATAACAATAATCAACTTTAGGACGCACTCTTCTTCCCTGTCCTCATTGCCATTAGCTCTCCAGTTTCCCTCAACCTTCCCTGACATATCTCCCAAGAAACCATTAATGCAGTCACTGTCTTTATAAATTCACCTATCCTGGATTTCAGATGCAGAAAAACACACGAATAAAAGCAAGCCCCCTCCCCCCAAAAAAGCAACAAGAAGAAAGTAAAGCAGGGTAAAAGCTCAAACAGAAAGAAACAGGAAATATGAAAAGCTAGACCCAAATTTCAATTGGGTCCAAAGGGAAGATCCTGAGAAAGCATTTTTTAAAAAATTAACCCCACCTGCTATAATCCACTTCCCACAGTACTCTACATATCACTTTTTTTTTGGGGGGGGGGGGCATCACTGCCTCTGGTGGTCGTGGGCGCTGCCCAGTGCTGCTCCTGAGAGCCGCCGCTGGATTTGAACCGCCAAGCCCGCAGGCCACAGTCCCGCACTCAACCACTTACGCCACCAGGCCTCAGCTCTACAAATCACTTTTGAGAGAGTGCTGTCTTGTGTATTTTATATCACTTTAGTAGAAGAATATTATTTTGTTTTCCTTCTCTGACAGGTTTTTGTCGCCCTGCACAAAGGTTCTGACTTTCATAGGTTTTAGTATTCCTTGATTTCATTGGTTCTGGTGTTACTCAGCTTGAGTATTTGATCTTGGGGAAGTTATTTGCTCTCTCTCTATCTCACTTTCCTCATTTGCAAAATGTAATAAATGTACCTGTCAGCTTCATAGAATGGTTTGGGGAATAAAATGCAGTCACGTATGAGAACAATGTTGATGGTTATCATTGTGGTCTCAGGAAACCAACCAACCAACCAACCAACCAAATCTCCAGAGTCCAGCAATCATGAGAATATATCTACTGGCAAGTCCAGGCTAGTGTTCATCTTCAGAATCATGGCTTAGAGACTTTTGTTTAGGGCATTTATGAAAGTTAGACATGTAAAAGGAACTTCTGACTTGATCTACTGAGACATCAATCAAGTTAAGAGTTAGAAAGGAAAGAGTCAAGGTAGCCTAGCAATTGCTGCTGAAAGTATAGTGGAGGCATTCTGATTCCTGGGAGCTGAAAGCAAAAAAAAAGGAGATAGTTTCCTTAATCTAACAGTAAGAGGACTGTCATGCTATAGTTCAGCTTTCTCAAGCAGATGAGAAAAACAGACTCAGAATCTTTCCAATGCCTCGAATCATTAGTGAAAGATGTGCATCTGATGGGGTCCCCTGGTCCTGGTTTGTAGCCTCATTATTCCTCTGGAATTCTGTGAATTTCTCCCATGCTCATGGAGATCGGAGGATAACAGCGCTGGCCCCTCACGGCCAAGTCCAACACATGTTCCTGCCGGGAATTTTCGCCAACTCCGGCAGAAATGGCGCCCAGCCTTACTTGCAATTTCACAAACAAGTATCTCACTTTCCCCGATTTCTCAATTTTTGACAGTGGTGTTCGTCAACTCTTTAATCCACCCCCGCACTTAGAATCCCTGTATAGTTTCCCATGCATCTCACAAGTCTGTAAGTGAGTTTTGTTCCAGATATGAAGCAGGCAGACCTCGCTGACCTATTTTGCCTGGAGAGAGAGGATTCCTGGTAGCAAGGTCCCTCTGGACCCTCCTAGTTTTTCTCGTTTCTTCTTGATTTAGAGTCTGTCCCTCTGCATGTAGACCCATTGTTCTCAGAAAGAAATCTGATATTCTCAAGCAGCCCAAACACCTTCTCTGGCTGCCTCCTCATTCCTCTTTCCCTTTTCTCACTACTCAGTCTCAAAAGACTAACCCCACACATTTCCACACCACTCTTTGGACCATCAGGGCTCTCCTCCTCCAGCTCAGCTTCCCGCGCCCCCTCCCAGAGCCTTCAGACTCTAAAGTGCTGTAGTTATCTTCTGGCTCACATTGCTTATCTGGCCTCAAATTCTTTCCTTTTCCCTCTAAGACTCTCAGGAAGGAATGTTCGTTTATAATATTTTACTTTACCTCTTTAGCTTCCCCCCCCCTTTCCAGGCTCACTTATTTCTGTTAATGTTGCAATAACATCAAAATGTCCTTTTTTTGGTTGCTCCAAGAGATGTGGCACTTCCCCAGAATGAGCTGGGATCTGCAACTTAGGTCGCTGCACAGGCTGAGGAATTGCCTGACCAAAGTCGGTGATGGGCTGTATATCAAAACACTGAGAAGGGGGAGGCCCTGACTCCTTTGAAGATAGTGTATCCTCCTTCCAAAATGGAATTTCTGGCACCCTGTTCAAGTTCTTGAATTTCCTTTTCTCTTTTATTCCCAGGACTGCAGGAAAGAGTGATTTCATGTGATTTGGGCGTCTTGCTGCTGCTTTATTGTCCTGCCATCTTTGTAGTATGCTGTATGTGAAATCTGAACCTGGTACAAGGTTCACAATCAGAAAAGCCTGTTCAATGACTGTTCTAATTTGTCTGAACCAGATACGAAACCAAGTTAGTAATAGTGTCGTGGTTTGGGTATTCTTTATGTCTTCCTGAAGCACTTTCACATATTTTAGGTTTGGCTTTAAAAACAGACTTACCTATGTTCTGCCCTTGTGTTCGCATGTGGCTGGGGATGGAAATGTGCCTGGAGAAAGATCCACCCTCACTTCTAGAGTTAGAAAAAAAAGTAAAACCAACGAACACAGGAGACTTAGCTATGCAATTCTTTCCACAAGACAAAGATAGCACTATTTTCTTGGGAATGACAATAAACTGGCAGTGAGAGATTGACTCATAAAGACCGTGCTGCATAGAGTTGGCACACAATATGTGGGCATGGCTGTTACTAGAGGGTTTTTTTTGTGTTATGCTTAGTCACTTGGTGTTAAAAAGACCCTATCTTGAAGGTTGTCATTGTGGTGTAAGAGGAAGTTGAATGTAAGGTTCAAAATGATGTATCCATGAGGTATTGGAGTCAGAACTCTAAATTAATTCACCTGATTTTACTCTTTTCATCAGTATACCATATTACCTGTTTTAGAGTTCATATATGCAATTTTTATTTAGCATATACATTTGTAATGAAATAATAACTGTCTGCCAGATGTTGCCCTCAGTGCTGGCAATACAGAAATAAGCAGTCTTATCAAGTGCCTTCCATGAGGAGCTCACATTTGAGACTTTCTTCAGAGAGCTGTGGACTGTGTGCTGCATTTCTAGAATTCTGTGTATTTGCCAGAGTTTGAAATCTGGGTCCTAATATGAGCTCTAACCCATATTTCTGCCTTATAGAATAAAATTAAAAAATTATAACCCTCTGAAATATTTTATGAACAGCTTACAAAGGCAAGAATAGATGTGGTCACTTCACCAAAAAGGTTACCCTGTAGGCATGACATTTTTAAGTGTAGCAAAACATTCTGCATGTTATGAAGGGGACATGTATGAAGATATAAACATATATACATAGTATGTTATCAAAAACAACAGGAAACCAAACCTATTACTATGAAGTTGATTCTCACTCATGATGAATTCACGTGTGCAGAATAGAACTTTGCTCCAGTGGCTTTTCTTCTTTGTAATCGATACAGAAACAGGTTTCCAGAACTTTCCTCCGTGGTACCATTGGTTGAGTTCAAATGAGCAACCTTGAGATTAGTAGCGAAGGACCAGCCATTTGTGTCACCCTGAAAACTACAAGATGTCTTCCTGGAGACAAGCCAAACCAAACTGAATGACATCGCGTCAAAGCTGACAAATAGCAAGCTACTGCCAGTTTCTACTCCTCCTGGTCTGCAGGAGTAGAAAGCTGTCTTTCTCCCATGGAGCTGCTGCTGGTTTTGAACTGAACTCCAGCCTGGTACATACACTGCTGTGCAGCAGTCCTCTTTATTTTACACACATGTGCATGTGGCGATATTTCTGGGTTAACATGGTAAGTGAAAAATCAGACTGGACATTAATTTACTTTCTTTGTGGAGGATTCTCTTGATCTCTGCAAATGGCTGCTACCTACATGGAATTCACCTCAAGCAGCTCTTGGTTTATGGCAGTGATGAGAAACCCCGTGATGTGGACTTGGGGAAGTGGTTGGTGTGTTTACTGTCATCAGTCGCCATCAAGCCTTTCTTGTATGACTGGCCCCTTGAGGGAGTCTCTTAGGGATACAGGTTTTTATGGGATAGATTCACCCCGATGTTTGGACAGCTGTATCAGTAGAGATGTTTGAACAGGTTTGCACGATAATATTTTGTGATAAAACTTTGGTATGTGAAATGGGAAAACTTTCTACAAAATTCGTGGACTTAGAAACAGAACACGCAATCAGACGGATTCACCATTTACTTGAGAAAATGAAATGTATCTTTTTGAGATGTTACAGTTAAACATAAAGGGCTTTTACTCCATCCCAGACATTCATGTGAAGCAATGCATTCTCCTAGAGAAGAAATCCATCAGGAGTTCTTTAAATAGATTATACTTTGATTGGGATCCAAGGAAGAACTGATAGTGAAAGATTAAAACATTTCCAGGGTAATTTACAGCTTCCTGCATTTTTAAGGTCACTTTATTTAATATCTTAATGGTCAGTGATAATTTATATATGCTATGATAGAAAACAGTATAGGCAGAGATTTCCTCTGCTGTTCAGAGTAGTCTTGGCTGATTTAAGAGGGGGAGATCATATCTTATGTTGTATCAAATGGAGCCAAGATTTGTACACTATGTACAGCAGCCAAGTCTGTCCATGTATGCTGACAAGTTGTGCAGACAGCATTTTGGGAGCTCTTTATCAAGATCGTAATAAGATGAGATAGGAGAAGTTAGAGTAGAGGGAAAAGGAAGAGGAAGAGGAGCAGGAGGAGGAAGAGAACAGGGAAGAGGAGACGGAATCGGCATAATAGGAAGAGAAGGTGAAGATAAATTGCTGTGGTGCCCAAAAGACTAGACTAGCATCACTGATTAATATTGCTAGGACTTCTGAAATTCTGCTGTGTATCTTTTAATGAGATTCAACTCCGGCAATGGTCATTGAGTATCTTCCATGTGCCAAGCATTGCTTTAGACATTGAAAGATGACAAAGAAGATTAACCCTTTTATTTAGTTTAGACTCTGTGACGGGAGTCCTTACAGAAAACTTGGCCACCAAAAAGGCAGAGGGCTAAGAGACAATGATGGAGCAATGGCCATTAGAGATGATGTCTGACTACGAGACTGGGAAACCCCATCAAAAAAGTGAGATTTTAAAAGGTTTTAACAGAAATATTAATTTTAATAAATGAATATGCTTCAGAAAAATCACTCAAGCAAATTACACCATGAACAAAGGCATGGATATATGTATTTTGCTTGAAGCATGAGGAGACTATGTGGTGGGAATGAAGTATGGATTGTGGAGATTCTAGCAAGGGAAGACCCAATCATCATTTATAGACTCTTCTTAGAGAGTTGAGTTTGCTCTCATGACAACTGAAAATATGCCACAGTTACATCAGAGGGAGATGACGCCTGATTTGGGGTCTTTCTTCCTGCTCTGTTCCACTGCCCTTAACTGCTTGTCCAAGCCCGTGCTTGTTGTCATTTATTGAGTACAATGCAAGACAGTCTAGGAAAAGGAGAACAGCCCCTGGAGAAAGATCTTCCTGCTGGTCAAATTTCAAGCACCATGGGCAGCAGGAGAGAACTACTGGGCTCTTCTGATCTTATGCCCTACCTACCCTTCTCTTTAGTTTCTAGACCTAGTGGTTCTTGTATACTGTGAGGATTAAAGTTGTGACTTTCCAGGCTTGTGCTTAGTCCTGGAAGGAACTGCATGGAGTTAAGGCTGGTGACCTTGGCATCATGTGTCTTCGACTAAACGGCGATAGAGTAGCCTTGACAGGATACTGTGTCATATGTATGAAACAAGCATGTTATCTGGCACCTATTACATCAGGCAGTGGAAGTCATTAACCTGGGCTTGAGTTCAGGCTCAACTAAAATCTAGCTTTGTGACCTAGGGCCACTTACTTAACCTATTTCCACCTCCCTTTCCTCATATATTTAATGATGTTGTTCTATTTAGTCTCCAGTCAATAACACAGTTCTAATTTTGTTGTTATTCCACAAAGATATATTGGTTGTCATTTTTTTCCCTTCACGTTGCAACCAAAATTTATTCAGGATCTACTATGTGCCAGATGTGAGGCAATAATGATACAACGATGAGCAAAACATTCTGCAGGTGGAGTTTTTACTCTTTTTTTATTTAAACAAAGATTTTATTGGCACATAATCCATATAACATGCAATTCAACAGTTACGAGTGTTATGATCATTACCACAGTCAATTTTAGAACATTTTCTCCTTGTTCTTGTGGTTATTAACTCCCTATTCCCCCCAACTTCCTCTGCCATACCACCAAGAAACTATTAGTTCAGTTATTGTCTCTAACAATGTATCCATACTAGATTTTTGTATACAGAAAAACATGCAAAAGCAATAATAAGAGATGAAAGCAAAAATATACCAAAAACCCTAAAAACAATAATAAAATAAAGCAGAGGCAACCCTCAATAGAAAAGGAAGTAGAAAAGATTAAAAAACCTGCACCAAGTTTAAAATGAGTAAAAAGAGAAATCAAATGACAAGGTGTTAAATCATTGCATTTTCAACGATTCACTTTGCAATGTCCTCAGCAAGGCTCTTCATATTCCTCATCCTTCGTCAGAGGGGATTCACCCTTGCATTGGTTGTCATTTTTAAACATAAAGACTGTGAGGGTGCCTGAAGTTTCCCATCTAACTGTGACTTTTGGATTAATTATGCTGTTAACTGATATCATTCAAATGTATACAGTGACAAGCATCAAATCGTTCTTTCTTAGCAAGTGTTAATCTACTGTAAATCTTTAATCTTGCCAGAAGACAGAAGTCAAATATCTTTGTGAACAAACGATAGAATAGGAATGTTAGGTTTATTTAAGTTTTAGAAATCTGTGCAAAGGAAGTAGTATCCCATAGTTATTAAATCAAACAGCTATATTAGGAATTTCTTACCCCAAGCCAGGTATTTATAGTAACTTTTGCTGTGGAATGTTGGCTGGTTTGTGTACAGTTGTGAAGTAATCTTGCTTCATCTGGAAAGGAACAGAACATTAAAATCGAGAGAGGACCATGAACATTTCAGCTCACATAGATGCCTTTTAGTTTAGGGAGCAAAGGGGGGGAATTTTGGGAATAGAATTGTATAATGCGGTATAAAATGTACTGCTTGTGTGTTTAATGCTGCCCAAATGGAACTGCAGAAAACCACAGTAGCTCTTAAATGGTGCATTGCAAGACACACACACAAAAAAACCAACAACATGATTCGTTCCTGAAAGCATTCCTGCTAGGGGGCTAGCTGTGACTGCCTTTTAAACCTTACTTTCCTCAGGAGAAAAGCAGTTCTGAGGCAACCTTTTATAGAGTGAGGTATAGATTGTTCCATTATGTTTAGGAAAATACCAAGAATCAGCCAAGTGTTTCAATAACTGTTTAAACTAATTGAATCAGTAAGGCAGAGGCAAAGGAGGGAGAAGTTCTAACCTGGCTCTTTGATTCAGGCAATGATATTGGAGGCAAAGACTATAAAACATAAAGTAGAAAAACTTGTTTACTTGTCTATATTGAATTTCTTTCGGAGGAACCTTGGCGTAAATATATTTATATCTGTGGAGGATGGTACAGACGTAGGGCAGAGTGGGCCACCCATAATTTTTTATAGACTTGGATAGAATTTATAGATGCTCCATAAACATATAGAGATACTGTTCCATGTAGGGAACTGGATAGTATTTATAGAACCGAAACTTGTTGGAGCAGAGTCATATGATACCAAGAAATAAACAAGAAGAACAATAAACAGAAATGCCAAGCTTAAATAGTAGTAATGCTTTGCCTTGTTAAATGGGAAAAATTTTTCAGAGTTGGTTATCTTTTTTTAAAGACTCTGAAAATTTAATAATAGGAACCTAAATAGTTGCAGAAGTTAGTTTTCATGTTTGTGAGTGAGGATGCATTTTCTTTTTTTCCTCTCTGTCTTCACTTCTTTTCTTCTTAAAATCATTTGATTGAGTTGGTTGCTTTTCCTGTAATATTTCAAATGTATCTACATTTAATAGGCCATGCATTTTGCATTCATGGGGTTTTACAAAATTAATGCTTTTTCCTTTTGAAAACATATTGAAATTGATACATCAAATGAAATAGACATTATCACAAGATTAATTCTTTGGGGTGCTACGTATACCAGCTGATGGAGCTGTGGGTAGCACAAATAGTAAAGCACTCAACTTCAGTGGAGGTTCAAACTCCACTGAAGGAACTGGTAAGGAAGACAGTGCTCTGTTTTTGAAAAGTCACCAAAAACTCTTCAAAAGAGAGTGCTATGAGTTCCATGCTAACTCATAGCCACCCCTGTGGGTACCTAAGACTAAAGCATCTACGGCAGTCAAAAGCTGCAGAGGGTTGCCGCTGGTGGTATTGCACTGCCAACCAGGCAGATCTCAGCCCAGCTCAAAAGCACTAGGTCACCCCGGCTCCCTACAGGGCCACAGTCTTACAAACTCGATGGAGAAGTCCTGTGTGCACAGGATGAAAACTCGGGTTTGCAATGGATTCTACAGCCACCCTTTTGTTTTTGCTTGTGTTGCTATGTTCTATGACTATCCTCAATGACACAAAGGAGTGCAAACCCAGGAGCAATCGTGAAGATGACGTGCAGGACCAGGTGGTATCTCGTTGTGTGGACTGTAGGGTGGCTAGACTCAGGATGGACTTGTCTGCACCCGGAAGCCCTAGATGCCAAAGTCTCCTACAGTCTTCAGAGGCAAGCATGGGATTCATCATAGAAATACAACGTTGTATTATGCATTGACTGGTCACGGTGAAGTTGACAGTTTCATATTAGCTGTCTGCTCATCCATCTTTGGGAAGAACCTATTGGTGTAGTAAAAGTAGACAATGCTAAAGTCTTAAACATTTTATATTTTTTATTGGGAGTATTGTAGCTCAGAAGTCACAAAAATATAGACTTCATTGTATAGTCGTGTTTACACATATAAGCTATTTTCATATATGTTAATCAATGTGACTTATTTAACATTGTATACTGAGTCTGTAACTCCCCAGGGTGAAAGAATATTGAGGGAAAGCAGTTATATTTTTTCTTTTCCTGACATCAAAGATTGGCAAAACACAGCAATTCATTTTCTATCCCTTCTTTTAAGTATGTATAGCTTTTGCCTTGAAATGAGTGCACAATTTAAACAGAGAGCTTACATTTCATATAGGGAGATGAATCTGTTTCAGAATGAGAAATTCCTAAAATAACTTTGCTTTATAAAAAATGAGTCACTTAAATGGACCACAAGTAATCCCAACTGCTAAAATTGTCATCTAAAAACATCAAGAATAAAGTGTGCTATTTCCTTTTTATCTTTGCCTTTGTTTTAGGGAAAATAATTTTGTTATCAATGCTGCAGACATAGAGCTAGCTTACATCTTAAGAGGGGATGCTATCAGTTTTAGTACACTTAATGAAGTTAAAATAACTATATTCAGTAACAGGGGAGAATTCCCTGGCACCAAATCCAAACAAAATTATAGTAAAATTTATAATAAATCCACTTGATTATTGCATTTTAAAATGTTCTTCCCCTAGAAATGACTATAATTGTGGTGTCCTTTCCATATGCAACACAAAATTGGATGAGAAGTGAGATTCACTCACTTGAGTGCATATACATGCATTTTCTAGCCATGCTAGATGTTAGAGCTAAGAAAATGTCTCTAATTTTGTTGTTTTGTAGAAGCAAGCTAAATATGATGATTTTTAGTGGAGAGTGTGTGGGAAGACATCATCATAAGCATTTGTATTTGAGATTAGTCAGTAGAATGGAAACCATTTCCTAGAAGAGGAAGATGTTATTATTTTGCTGATTTTAAAACCAGAAATGCGCCTGATTCAGAACAACAACCAAAAGAATAATTTCTATCCCCCCTCCCCAGTACTTTTTCACTGCCTCTCAATCACAGATATGCACTGAGTGCTCTCAGCATGGGCTGGGCTCGGCCTTATTGACACTGCTTTCCGTGGAGGTATTATCTGCTTTCTTCTTAAGCCATCACTCTGTCTGCAGACACAGGTCTGAGGGCCATCTTCTGGACTCCCATACTGTCTTGTTAATATCTACATCTAGGACTTAAGTTTACTGATTGAAGTTGCCTTTCTTTAATTTTGCCTTCTGCACTTGACTGTGAGGTTTTCGAGGATCAGAGCAGCTCTTTGTACAACCTTATGTCCTAAGCAAAGGTACACGAGTCCTGACACAGGAGGCTGACGGCCAGGCCCCTGCTTTGACCCATTGGACTACTTTGCTTATTCCCACATTTGGTCCCATAGAAGGCAAATTAAGGACCCAAACCACTGCCATTGTGTCCATTCTGACTTACGGCAACCTACAGGGGAGGATAGAACTGCCTTTGTTTCCAAGGCAAATTGATTATAGGAGTAGGATGCCCCATCTTTCTCTAACCTTTCTTTTGGGGAGCAGCCTAATGAGTTCTTAACCATTGTGCCACTAGGACTCCTCCAAAAAGGACAGCATCTAGAAAAACAAGGGAAAGAGAGAGAGCTTGATGTTGTAGGAAGAAAATGTCATCTCCATGGAGGAATGGAACAAGGGTCTGGATTAGCATCACAGATAGCTGGAGGCTATTAGATAAAAAACGAACTTCTGTCTGGTTCCTAACTCTCCAGCTGTTAAATGAGGATGCTGACTCAAAATAACTTGCTTAATGTCATTTAAACTTTTGAATTGATGTACTGGAGAATGTTATAATAATTTTAATAGGGGTCATTCGTTAGAAAAGCATGTTTGTTCAATATCTGGCTGTGCAACTTACTAAGGCTCCAACATTGTCTGGAGTTCCTTGCCTATGGAAAGGTTCAGCTTTTACAGGCATGAAATGGAGCTTAACAACAGACAAACAAACACGTGTTTCCAACTGATGAAAACCCTCTAGATAAAAGCAGAATTGCCACTGTGGACTTCCCAACCTACATCTTTATAGGAGTAGAAAGCATGACCTTTTCCCCTTGGTGGTGATTGGTGGGTTTGACCTGCTGGTCTTGCAATTGGCATCCCACTTTGTAACACTGTGCTTCCCATTATACTCCCATAAAACAGAGCTGATGAAATCTCTCTTATTTAGATGTGGGTAGGAATGCTTTGGAAATATGTGGCACTCAGTGTCTAGCATGTATGAGTCATTCTCCACTAAATGACAACACAGCAATGATGATTAGATCTGCAATGTTATTTACCCTACGAATTTGACATACAAGGTCATGTGAGATGTTCAGCACCAGTATATTTCATAATCTATGAGAATGTCTACATATAAAGGAGTCAAATATCATAGAATGCTATGGAACAGCAATTTTCAACCTGTGGGCCGTGGCCCCTTTGGGAATCAAATGACCCTTTCATAGGGTAACCTAAAACCATCAGAAAGCACACATTTCTGATGGTCTTAGGAAGTGAGACACTGCTCCTCTATCAGTCTCCAGGCAGGTCCACCCACATGCAGTTATGCCCATATACAAGTACCCAGCATGAAGACTATTGCCTAGGCTACACTATGCTTCAAGACAAAATTTCATTCCATTGCTTCAAGACAAAATTTCTCATTAGAAATACATATTTCAAAGTGTATAATTACATTTTTGTTACTATTCACTATGCTTTAATTATATTCAATTTTTAACAATGAAAATACATCCTGCATATCAAATATTTACATTACAATTCATAACAGTAGTAAAATTACAGCTAAGAAGTGGCAACAAAAATAATTTTATGGTTGGGAGTCACCACCACATGAAAAACTGTACAAAAAGGTCACAGAATGAGGGGATTGAGAAAACCACTTCCAGAATATAAATGTCAATGACCCATGCCACCTGAGAGTTTCTGAAATGCCAACTAATGTTAGAAATCGACAATCAGGAGGATTTGGTATATTCCCTAGATCATCTGTTACTAAAGTCACCTCAAATCTCCATTTGGGAGAGGTGTCCTACCTCTGCCAAATAAGAGTGATGCCCACAGAAATGTTGGCTCTGTTTTTTTCTTTTGGGAATGATGACTGATAAGAAGAATGAAAATATCCTTGAGTTACGAGGAACTTGTAAAAGGTCTTTTATGAGATAGGGAGCTAATTATGTGCCAGTTGATTATTGGAGTGCATAGCTGAAGAGATAGGGGTGTGGGGGGAGGCACTGTTGCATGGGGACATTGCTTGGGGTCCCCCGGACAGTTCAGAACTGCCTCTGCTGCCCTCCAGCCACCATGCCTCCTCCCTACTTCTCCCTTGGGAAAGTATCTACCCTCTGTGGTGCATGAAACATTCTAACACCCACACCATTCTTTTCTCAGCCTTCGAGCGAGGATACCATGATTTTAAGCTTACAGATATGAGTTAAATGACTGGTTCCTCAAGGAAGTGTGAATTTTGAGGGAGTCATACTTCAACAATCCACCTTCCCCTCAAAAAAAAAAAAAGAAGATATGTAGTCTCCACAAGAATATCAAGGAATTGTGACATTTAGGAAGGGCTTTGTGCTAAGAAAAACATCTTTCCTAAGAACTTTTATGTTTTCTCTCTTTCCCCAAACACATGAATTAAAGATCCCACATGTAAGTTGCATGGCCAACAAATGATGATATTTGACAAGCTATCTTTGATTTATTTTCTCTCGTGA
Source organism: Nesogale talazaci (assembly GCA_004026705.1). Classification (NCBI taxonomy): domain Eukaryota; kingdom Metazoa; phylum Chordata; class Mammalia; order Afrosoricida; family Tenrecidae; genus Nesogale; species Nesogale talazaci. The sequence goes on along the minus strand of PVJH01010130.1, from coordinate 36,280 downwards.
CTAATACATTTGGAAAGCAATATTTTATTGTTGACCAAGCTGTAACCTTAGTCCTACTGGTGAATTTCTATGGCTGCCTAGTTTACCTACTGTTCTCTCTTCCCATAAGCCTGCTTGCTATATTGTCTGCAGGGCTTACTTCGGGGACCAGCATTCTTCCATGGTCAGAGCACAGTGCTCAGGCCATGGAGCTGATAATTCTGACCACTTCCATCCTTTTATTTCTGAAATTTTATGACAATGGTTAAGTTCTTACCAGGCTCTCAAAATCTATATTTTCTACTCCTCATTATCTAGGAGTGCTAGCGGTGTGTTCTGGTTGCACGGTGGACTGTTAACCACAAGGTTAGCACTTTGAAACCACCAGCTGCTCTGTGAAATAAAGATGGTGTTTTCTAGTTCCATAAAGACTGAAGACCTTGAAAACCCACCAGGCAGTTCTACTCTCTTCTATAGGGTCTCCATGTATCACTATTGACTGATGGGAGTAAATTTGATCTACTGTCTATCCATCTTTCTGTTGTCATCGATTATCTGCATTGTATATTATTTATTTGAGGATCTACCAAGGCTTTAATAAACTACACATTTACTTAAAATTTGATTAAAGATAGGACAAGAGTGTCAGATTTTATCTAGAAATAATTAGCAATTATTTTCTTCTTGAGTTTAATGGTTTCAATTCTTGATTTCTCTCTGTCATTATTTTAAAATACTTGTATATAACTAACATTGTGTCCTCTTATAGATTTTATGTTCATGATACTGTATTCCTGTTTTTATCATGGTAATTTTTTCAGATTCGTTTCTTTGGGTCATTTTCTCTTCTTTCTATTCTCTCTTTTCTCTTTCCCTTCTTTACAACCTTGCTACATTTTTATAATTTAAAGGTTAAAGGCATATTGCAACATTATAAAGAGAAGTGGGAAGAGAGGAGGAAAATGATAAGAGAAGAAAGAGAAGAGAGGAAAGGAGAGAAAGACAGAGAAAGAAAACAAAGAAAGAAGGGAAGGTATTTTAAGCAAGTAGAGAAACCTTACCAAGGAGTAAGAAGGAAGACCGGGACAGAGGAAAGGATAGGATTCTGCAATTCATATCCTAGGATTAGGGGAAATATCTTTAGCATGGATTTCCTGAACAATGAGGGTTACAAGTGTCAACACTTGTGTTTGTCCAGCACAATGTCTCACATAAAATAGTAGGACATGTTTAATCAAAAAGGAAAAAGCTATGTACAAAAACTAATGCAAAACTATAATTTCTATGCCACTGAATGTGTCACTACAGATAGTACCCCCATAGGTTACAGAAGTGGGCAACATCAAACCCACAAGAACCTTGAAACCATCAAATGCATCACCAAAGAGCAGCTGTTACAGCCATCACAATAGGGTGAGTTAATGAATTGTTTGACCCTCCTATTATGTTATGAATATTCAAACAGTCCTTGGCAAGGCAATGGCTCTCCAACCCCACTACAGGACACAGCAGACTAGGCTTGAGAAGATTTCCAGATAAAATCTTTCAGGAGTCCTGGTGGCGCTGTTAGGGAAGCAAAGAACTGCTAAACCAAGGTTGCAGATTTTCCATGGGTAAGATGTATAGCCTCAGACACTGCCTCATCTTTCTCTCAAATGTCAGCTGGTGGTTTCAAACCACCAACATTTCAGGTATCCCTTGGGCACTTAATCACGACCCCACCAGGGCTTCTTCTTATGAAACAAGGGTTCTAATTAGGTGTAGAATTAACCAAAAAATGTGGACACATTAATCCCATGAAAAAGAGTGATGCCTTGATGTGCTCCAGGTGTCTTCCTGACCCCCGCCCCCCTTCCAATTGAACTGCAGGAAGGCCCACCTAGGCCACCAAAAGCTTCTACGGGCACAGAAATTGGGAGTCCTCATTGTTCTGCCACTTATGTGAATAAGTTCAGACAAGTCACGCCATCATCACTTTACTTCCGAAGAAGAGAGAAAGGAAGAAAGGTCTTCTACAAAGGAAAATATCACTAGTTGGCAATTATTGTCTCTTACATTCATATTACACATGTATTACAACAGATAATACTGTTTTGCCGACCATGTACATGTAATGTTATAGGGATATCTTGATTTTCTTTATTCAACTAATTTATTATATGGACTTTCTGATTGAAAAAAGAAAACACATTCAAAACTTGCTTCAGGGGTTCATAGCCTTTTACTTTCCGGTTTTCAGGAGATACTTTATGTTGAAACACGCAAAAAATAAATAAATGCATATGACTGGCATCCACTGTGAGAGCTAAGTTTCCTTCAGATTACAGTGTAACGGAAAACTAGGTGGGGGACACGTACAACAACACCTGCTCTTCGGCACAATTTGACCTGACCCCTTTCTCCTGTTCTTGTTATTATAAACATCAAGCTCTTTAAGTGAAAGCTGTTTAAAGGATTGGAGGCTGTGAGTGTTTCTTCTCCGATCCCACATGCACTAGGAGATGGATGGGCTTTTTGATCTTTATTTTATGAGTGTCTGATAAATTGCCTCTGGCACCTGGCAACTGAAATTTCACTATCTGAAAATGAACCCTCATGTCAAACAATATGGCTGGTATCGGCCCCTGTGCAGCTGTGTGGAAGGCTCCTTCCACTTCCTGGCTGGGCCAGCCACCACACTCAGGGATTTACATACTTTTAATTTCAGAGGGAAGAAGGGATTATTGGAGGCTTTGTATGCTATGCAAAAATGTGTTTTTTGAAAGATCGCATCCTAGCGCTTACTCAAGGGTTTTTGAACAAGTCAAATAAAGACTTCAGCAAACTGTCTAGCCTGAAAAGAATGCCGGTAACAGGATAAAGATTTACAATTTAAGGTCAGGAGCTTCCCTGTACAAGACTCTGGCTGTGTGTTGATCCAAAAGGATAGCAGATGGCCTTTTTCTAGAGACAGAGAAGCCATAAACAAAGGCATCAGCTGAGCCTATTATCACCTTTCTTTGAAGGTCTGATCCAGAGGTAAGTTTAACTAAATGCAGACTGTACTCTATTTTCTATCTCTATGTTTTTAGTTTTCATGAAGAGAGAAGCATGAAAAAATACAACCACTTTCACAATTTATTCTTTGTGAGAGGAAAAGGAAGATGTTGAGAGAAATACTTAGCAAGAGATGATATATCTCGCCTCCCCATCAGGTGTGTTGTTATTATAGCATGTTGATGGGTCAATTTAGGTATATTGTTACTTTGTATGCCAGGCAATCTGGAAGACAGTTATTTGGGCAATTGACTAGAAAAGATTCATATTTGTATCCATTCCAAAGAAATGTAACCCAACAGAATGCTCAAATTATAGAAATATCATTAATATCTAAGGCAAGTAAAATTTTGCTGAAGATGATCCAACAACGTATGTAGCAATCCATTGACAAAGAGCTGCTAGGGGTTCAGACCTGATCCAGAAAAGGACATGGGACAAGGGCCAGCACTGCTGGTATCAGATGAATCGTGGCTCAAAACAGAGAATACCAGAATGATGTTTACCTGTGTTTTATTGACTGTGCTAAAGTATTAAACTGTATGCATCATAAACAAATTTGGATAACCTTCATAAGAATGAGACTTCCAGAACACTTGATTGTGTTCATGCAGACTTATATGTGGATTAAGACAGCTGTGCCAAGAATATAAGGCTGTCCTGCATGGCTTAAAATCAGGAAGATATGTGTCAAGATTGTATCTTCTCACTAAATTTATTTGACCTGTTGCTGAGCAAATAATCAGAGAATCTGGATTATTTGAAGAAGAATTTGCCATCAGGAGTGGAGGAAGGTTTATTATCAACCTTTTCTGTGTGGATAAAATCAGCTTGTTTGAGGAGACATTGAAGTACTTGCTGATGAAGATCAAGGATTGCAGCCTTGAGTGTGGATTACAGCTCAATGGAAAGAACAAAATATTCACAAGTGCACCAATTGGTACTATCATGATAAATCTAGAAAAGACTTACCAGTGAGTTATCAAGGATTTTGTCTTGCTTGTATCCACAATCGGTTCTCATGGAAGCAGCTGTCAAGAGATCAAAAGTCGAAAGGCCTTGAGTAAACCTGCCACACAAGATCTCTTCAGTATCAAGAAACGAGAATGTTGTTTGAGAAATACGGTTCACCTGACCAAAGCCATGATATTTTAATTGTTGCATATGCATGTGAAAGTTGGACATTGAATAAGGAAGACCAGGGAAGAATAGATGCATTATTGTGGAACTGGCAAAGAATATTGAAAGTCACAGAGTTTGTTCCATCCTGTCCTGTAGGTTTTTTTATGACTAGGAATTGTCTCAATGGCAGCGAGTGAGTGAAGGAGTGAGTAGGTGAGTGAATGAGTGAGCATAAATATGGTAATTCTATAATCTGTTGTCAATTTGAGACTTGAGAGTGAAGCAATGGAGTCTAGCCTGTCAATAAGGTCACAGCCTGCTGAGCTCATTTGGAGGCATTAAGGAGATAAGTAGCTCATTGGAGGTGGTCCACATGCTTACTCCCTGTGAAACATTCCCCTGGAGAAGACCTGTGGAGCTACACTAGAGCTCTGGAACTGAAGGAAACCCCTGCAGATGCCTGCCAGCGCTGAGAAGCTTCCACTGCCACCAGAGCCACAAGGCTTTCCAACCACTTGCCAATGGTCACCCTGCATTTGGCATCATGGCATGTGTTTCATGAGTCTAAAGAGAAATTTATAGATTGGTATCAGACCTATGGGCTAATATTGGATTTATGAACTCGATCCGGACTGGGCTGGGATGTTTTCTCAGTATTCAATTGCTTTCATATGTAAAGCTCTTTCTTATACACATATAAGTATCTATGAATTTGTTTCTCTAGACAGCCCAGACTAATAAAACAAGTATATGATGCTTGACATCATTATAAATTCTCCTAAACTAGACACCATGTTTTGGGTGATATTTGAACATTGTCTTTAAAACAAGTTTATGAGAGTCTATTTCCTCTTGTCCTCAATGCTACCATTGCTAGTGGAAGCCAGAAGAATGACTTTTAGAGGCAGCCATGGTAAATTATTTGGGAGGAGCAAGATTTCTCAGCTCTGCCAACCCAAAGAGCAAGAACAGCCTGGACTCTTAGTCCCAATGCACAAACATTACCCCATTGACAAAGCCCAAGAGCCTGTATCCAGTACAATAGTCTTGGCCTCACCTGCCCTTATAGCCCAACCAAGGTCCAATTCTATAAGAGTTGGAGTTTAGGGTACTGAAAATTATTGAGAAGAAATAGTAAACAAAAGGAGAGGTGCTTTACTTAAAAATAAAGAAAACACAAAAGCCAAACCATGGGGCCATGGATGCATATACTCAAACAGACATTGTGATGCATAGCTGTGCTTTTTTAGGTTGTTCGATGGACAGATTTGTATTTGTACAGACTGAATTTGCTCCTAGAATATTGCTATTTTTATTTTTTCTTTCAGTCTAGATTAGTTGGCGATCTGAAATTCTTTTTTTTTTTAATTAATTAATTTATTTTTTTATTTTTTAGGCATCACTGCCCTGGTGGTGGGAGTAGGAGGCCCAGCCTTTGCTCCTGTGAGTGGGAATTGAACCTCCATCCCAGTGGGCCGCAGTCCCGCGCACAACCACTATGCCACCGGGGCTCAGCCCGATCTGAAATTCTTTAACGTTGCTGTAATGCAAGACTTCCCTAGGTCAACCATTCATTTTTATTTCTTATTGATTTTATTTTTTAAATAATATTTATTTTCCTTAAATCTGAGTATATAGCAAATCACAAACATAGAAGGAAGTGGGATATATTTCTTCCTTCAGGAATCTTACAGTGTTATATGAAATTCATATACAAATAAAATCAGATTTTGTCATTGCTTCCTTGTGTTGTTGCTTAGTGTCATCATGTCAATTTTGACTCATAGCATCAACATGTATAACAAAATGAAACTCTACCTGACCCTGCACCATATTCACACTAGTTGGCATATTAGTGCTCATTGTTTTACAGATTACATCAAATCATCTTGTTAAATCTAAAATTGTTTTTTGATTTAATCTTTGCTTTACCAAGCATGGTGTCTTCTCTGGGGCCTGGTTTCTCCTGATAACATATCCAATGTACATGAGACAAAGTCTCATTATTCTCCTTTCTAAGGAAAATTCCTGTTGATTTTTTCCCCCAAGATTAAATTGTTCATTCTTCTGACACATTTACTCTCCCTTGCCAAGACCATAATTCAAATGAACCAGTTTGTAGGTCTTTTGTATTCCTCGTCTAGCTTCCATGTGCATAAGAGGTGGCTGAAAATACCATGTCTTGGATTAGGTTTACTTTAGTCCTCAAGATGATATTTTTGCTATTTAATCACTTTACTCAGGTGATTTGCAGTAGATTTACTTAGTGAAATGCATTGCTCAATGTTGTCACTGTTGCTTCCATAGGTGTTGATTGTGAACCAAGTGAAATGGAATCCTTAGCAAATTTAGATTATCTCCATTTATCATGAGTATTTATTAGTCCAGTGGTGAGGACAATGTGCATATATGTTTAATATTGAGGTTGAATTCACACTACAGAGCATATTCTTTTTATCTTTATTAATAAGTCCTTCAACAAGCAAAAAATACAGAAGATTGTCAGTAAGCATTTACCCAATCTTGATGATGAATTCTTCTTCATACCATGCAAGTTATTTGCTTAGCATACAGAATGAGCAATTTTGGTGAAAAGATACCTCCCTGAGGTGCACTTCTCCTGATTTTAAATCATACAATATTCCTTGTATTGTTCCAGTGGTTGCCACTAACATTTCCATTGATGGCCACCTGCTTTATGAACAGATTCTCCAAAAGCACAACTATTAGTGAAATTCCCATCATTTGATAAATTTTCCAAAATTTATTTGTATCACTAGTCAGGTTCCTTTTCATAGTGTATAAACATAAACACCTTTCTGACATTCTCAGATTTTAGCCAAAATCCATTTGATGTCAGAAATTATATGCTTCATTCCAAGTACTCTTCTAACTCTAACTTGAATTTCTGGCATATTAATGTTAATGTGCTACAGCAACCATTTTTAATTATTTGCAGCAAATCTTTACCTATGTGTGATTTTAATGATATTGCTGTCTAACTTCCATTAGATCATCTTTCTTAGGAATGAACACAAAGATGAATCACTTTCAGTCTATTGGCCAGTTGTTTTTCAATCTCCTTGGCTGAGATGAATGGGTGCTTTCAGTATTTTAATATATTGTTAAATATACCATTTTTTTCAAATGTACATTGTTACATTGTTTGCTCTTCATACATTTCTCATTCCAGCTAGGGTATGCCAACAAGATTTTTGAATTTGCTTATCTTTCTCTTATATTCTCTCTCTTTCTTTGTCTCTCTACCCATTTCCTTCCTTCCTTCTTTCCTTCCTTCCCTCCTTTGTTAGTTACTCTTTTTTCCTGAATCCCTTCTTTCTTTTGTTCGATTTTCTGCGTCTTAACCATGAGAGATTGGAGACGTCATTACCTTCTCTGAATTCTGCATAGTAAATGACTTATCCAAATTCTTCTGACCAGTAAGTGATTAAGAAGTTAGGCTTGAGCTCAGGTCTCCCTTGTCCTCCCCACAATGTTTTTTACCCCAAATCAGAGGACTCATATTGTTTGATGGCTCCTAAGGTGCCAGTGATACCATCACTCTGAACAGGAAGGCACCAAACTCGTTTCTCTTCCCTGTTAATAGAATTGGGAGTTTCTCAGTCATATGAAATAGCAGGACAGAGGACTCAAACCTGATTCGAGGTCTTAAACTCAATCTGATTAAAATAGGAGTCTATTCATGAGCTGCAGTGCCCTCGATCTACATATTATTGTACCTATGTCAAAATAGCCAGTTTAACAGCAGAATTAAAACATATAGTTTAGATTGTGTGATCATTTTGAAGGAGCCCTCGTGGCATAATGGTTACACCTTGGACTGTAATCTTGAAGGCCAGCCAGTCAAAGACACCAGGCAATATGAGGGTAAAGGACAGGGCTTGTTACTGCCATCTGCAGTCTGAGAAACTCAGGGCAGTTTTACCTTGTCTTCCAGGATCCCAATGACTTGGCACTTACTCAATGACAGTGACGGAGATTATTATTTGGGGCTGTAATTTCTGTGAGGGAGAAAGACAAGGTATCTGTGGTCAAACCACTCACTGTCAGCATGCTCAATTTTGTCTGATCTTGGAAACTAAATAGTGTCAGGTCTGGTTAGTATGGATGGGAGCCCAAGGCTTGATTAGACACTGTATTAGATCAACTCTATTGTAAAATAATTTTTCAGTTTATTCCTTCACTGCATACATTATTTGAACCCTTAACCATTCATCATTGCTTGAGTTATTATTTTGGGATATAGATAGTGTAGATGTTGATTCTTATCATCACAGTCTTAACGTAAGTGTTGTATGTGAAGTAGGAATGAGAGTAAATAATAGAAAATAAAATATAAGCCAGTATTTCTGGAGCACAATGGAAGTGACAAGGAATCGAGCCATATTAATTTCAGTTAAATTAACATTTTTATTTTATTTCCTGTATCTTTGCCAAGCTTTGCCACCTTCATTGTTGTAGTTGCCTTAGAGTGGTCCTGCACTCACAGTGACTTTAATCAGAAACTCTGCGCAGTCATGTGCCAGAGTCATGATTATTGGTGGTATGTTTGAGTTCATCGAGATGGTGAGTTCAGTGGCTACAGACATGATCTCATTGAGGATTCCCCCATAGTCTTGACCTTTTACCTTCTAGAGATTGATTTTTCTTCATGGTATTCTTAGACAGTCTGGTGCCTGTGTCTGAGTCTTCCAGTTTGACCTGACCTAAGCGAGTTCACACCTTTCTTCTTTGTGTCCAGATTCTGCACTTTCTGCATGGGCAGCAGTCTGAAACCTACCATTTTCTTACCTGTGGATTTGTTAGTGGAGCCTGTCTACAGGGCCTCAAGAAGTTGATTCAGAGGAACGTTTCTGAGACTGCTTGGAATGATTCTCTCGCATTCTTACTTTTCTCTTGTCAGAAGAGAGATCGGTGTATGTACTGCCAGTTCACAGACTTTCATCTTGGAAGACTACAAGACGTAGCTGTGTGATACATTTTCAGAGTGCTGCACATGCCATCTGCAGATGTGGGTCTCTAACTAAGTCTGGTTGAATCTCTGAATTGAAGTAACTAAATCCCTATTTTGTCTGAATATCTTTTAAATTAATTTACTGAAACCAAAAGGTGAGCTTATGTCCTCATCCATTTTTGTCCCCACTGATTCAAAGACAGCTGGTTTTGAAAGTATTGAAACAATGGACTTTATTTTTCAAAACGCACTACATATTTGAATAATATTTTAATGCAGATTAAGCATTTTCACTAAAATACAGGCATGTGATGTTGAATGTAATCAATAACTAAGATGAATTCATATATTTGATGTTTAAACACCTATCCGTAGGAGTCATATTGGTTTGTTATAAATAAAACATGATCAATTTCTGAAACATAAATCTATGTACATCAATTGTTTGCACTGGCATTTAGAGTTTGAACAAGGAACTGCAATTCAGTAGTATTGTGTCCTTTAGTCCAGTGACAGTAAATGAAGCTAGAAGTGGAAAGAGTAGAATTACAAAGGATAAAACTGCTGCATCGTGCCTTCTGGCTTTATCTCTTCTGGTGGTTTGAGTCAGAGCCACTGCAACTGTCAAGGGTAAACAGACTCCTGTTGGGCTGAATGGAAATAGCATGTTGATTTTTTCCATCTTTCTTTGATTGTTGATAGTTAAATGAAGCCTTGAAATCCCCACACTCCAAATACTTACTGAAAGAATAAGAGATCTCTGGAGTGTTTGCCAAGGGTGGGGGTCTTCTGCTAGGCTACAATGGAAACAGCAACAGCACTGCCATCCATCCAGTCATTTCCAACTCACAGTGACCTCCATATACAGTTTCTGAAGCGTTGTAAATCTTTACAGGAGTAGACAGCCTCATCTTTTTCCTTGAAAGATGCTGGAGAGTTTGAACTGCTGACCTTGAGATTAGCAGTCCAGTTCTTACCTAACAGCACCGCCAGAGCACCGTGAAATATACAGAAGGGATTAGCAGATTAAACATGGATACATGTTAAAACTTTGCTCCCGGGGATGAGTAAGGCGGGCAACAGAATCCAGAATAGCCAAGAGACAGGCCTGTGACTAAAACCAAGTTCAATAACCCTTCAGTCATGGAGAGCGGGGAGTGGAACTGCAGATTCATGCATATCGAAGCAGCTTCCTATGGGAAGGAAAGAGTTGGGTGTGCAACACATTTTGTTTTGTCACATTTCCCCCCAGAAACTCTAAGGAAGACCACTTCTACTAAGGAATGGAGATACTAATTCTTGCCTGATTGTGTTTTATACCATTAAGTGGCCAACGAGTTAGACTAAGTGAGAGGATCAGAGTGAGATTCCCTCTTCCTTACAGAGAAACTGAGGAGTGAGTGTGAGATGTTTAAGTCCATCTAGGTTAGAAGTGATGAGAAGTTTGTTGAAAAATGATCCCTGTTTAATTGCTTTATTGTCTATATTATCTAGGCTTTAGGGAGAGAAGTCTTACTGATAAGCAAAGTACCATAAACCATGTGCTGAAGAAGTCCCCAATAGTTTTTTGTGAACATATCACATTTCACTTGACAACAGCCTCTCTTACAGTTTCTAGAGTAATATACGGAAAGGCCTTGGATGTACTGCTAAAAAGAGTCCTGCAGATAATTTAATCAATAATATGGCAAGGAGAAATATTTAGAAGTGAAAAATCATATGAGAGCCCTGACTTTTTAGTATCCATGAAATTCTCTTTGACCATCAGAGGGGCAAATTGTTTTAGACAGTTGAAAATCTTGCTCTTCTACCTTGTAGATTCATTTTGAGAGTAGAATTTGGTCATGAAGACTGGGTGCTGGCCCCACTGAGGACTGGGTTGGTATGTTGGTTTAAGCTTTTAGTAACTTGGTGAATTTGGATTTCATCTCTAGCTGAAGCTTCATTTTATTAAATGTAAAATGGATATAATATGCCCAAACTGTAAGGTTATTCTGAAGTTTAAAGGAGGTAATACAAATAAAATAGTATAACAGTATGTCCTTTAAATATTGCTAATTATCCATTTTAATAATTTTAATATATATGACATCTAAGATGCCAATAATTTTAAATGACCACCAAATATAATAACATATTTTAATAATAGTTTCAGTGTGTAATTTCTTGATCTAAACATGACTAGCACCATCAATCATGTAGTACACATTACTTTTCTTTATTGGTTCACAATCAATATTTGAGGCCACTCTTGCAGAAATTGAATCTAACATTTTTCCTAAATCAGTGTTGGCCATAAGCATTTCAGAGATATCCTTTTGCCTCTCTTCCGTTTTTAACTCAAAGTTGTCATCTTGACTTAATGATTCCCAATAAAATCAAAAGTATAACTTGCGGCACATCAGACACTATTTGTGTTTCCTTTTATCTTTTAAATTGAACTGCATCACATGGAAAGTCTCCTAACTGCATGCGCGAGAAGCCAGGAGCATTCCTACAAACCCCTAGTGCTGAGAAACGGACACGTTGCACCTGGGTGCATGTAGAAAACCAACCAGAGAGACAAACCCACGGCTCTGAAATCAATTCCTGTTCATATTAACCCTCAATAAGGATTCCAAAGCTTTGTTAGTCTGCACAGGCACAGATAGATTTTTATGTCGCCTTGAAAGTTGCTGGCCTGATTGAAACTGCTAAGCACAAGGAGATCTGTAATTGGTTTGCTACCAGCCCGTCACCCGGGCTTAGACCCTACTGGTACTGGGTCCCAGCTGTCTTTCTCGCTTGAAAGATTTCCACCACTTTTGAGAAATGAGTTTGATATTAATTGATTCGACTGTCACATGATAAGCAGTCTTCATATATGATTTTTTTGCTTTTAATGTTTCATTGTACCCTTTTCTAGAGACAATTTTAAACAATAATTGGGGATAGAGATTTAACTACATGTGGTGATCCATTATTTATTGGAAGTGACCACAGAGAAATCGAGACAAGGACTTGAGCAGGGGTCCCAGCTAGTTCACAGTCACCACACAGCCCCGTTGTGGACCGATGTCTTTGGCAACCACTTAAGAGATATCCCAGTTTTGACAGAAAAACAGAAAGATGTTCCAAGTACATTCCTAAATTAAATTTAAAAGATTCAAGGACATATGATGGTACGTATGACATAACCCGATTGTTGAGACTTCTCCGTAAGGAAAAGATGCTCAGGTAAATGTGTCTCTATATGTTTCTATAGCAACTTGCTCTCTTTGATGCCTTCCTTTTTCACTTCTTTCAAAAGCCCACTGAGACTCAAACCAAGAATGTATTCTTAAAAATATATGTGTAGAACTTTAAACAAATACTGTTTGTAAAAATGAAACGATACTGCTGAACTTTCTGTTAGAATCCTTCATTAGCCCATCATGGGGAGGCAGGCCCATTGGCCTGTTTGAGAATAACATGTAATCTATTTGTGCAGATACAAGGAAAATCTACTTTTATAAATGGGTTCCAGGTTTGTCATTTATCACTTGGCAACTGTGTGACCTGTGGTCCAGTGGCCTGGTCCTTGTGAGCCTCAGGTTCCTCATCTGTAAAATTAATGTAATATTTATTTTTCCACACAGCTGTATGTTCTACAATTGATTACTTTATCAGGATCATCATGGGTGCAGATCTGGTGCTCAGTAGATTGTGACTCTTACGTTATTAAGATTAAGGTAATGGTGGTATATAGGCTGATCTGTAATTTATCAAATATTTCCTTGCACACACATGAATTAACTTTTATGAAGGAGTTTCAAAAAGATTTTGAAAAAAATAGTTTTACTTGCATTTTTTACAGCTGATCAGAAATACCTCACTGAATGAAGGGTTCCTTCCAGACATAATATTTAATTTGTACTGCTGTTTTAAAATTTATTATTAGTTGGGAGTTGATACATATATCATTCCCTGGTTTGATCACATCAAACAGAATTGTGCAATTGCTACCGCACTCAGTTTCCAAACATTCTTTTTCTTCCTGGACTCCCTGACATCATCTCCCTTTCGCCTCCACTGTGTGCAACCACACCCCCAATCACTTATTCTATCTGCTGTCCCTCTAGATCCATCAATCCTGGGTTTCAGATGCTGAAACACAATACAATATTTAACACAACTTCGTGAGAGTGACCTCCAAATACATAACACCTCTGCGATACACCCTCATATGAACAAACAAAAATAAAGCAAAATGAAAATATAGAAAATGTTGAAAACCAGATCAGGTCCATCTGAGGGGAGAATCAACTGACAAAACTGTAACTCTTGAAGTCAGAGTTACTGTAGCTGTATTTCAAGGAAACATTAGAAGCCCCTGTGAATAAGGTTGCTGCAAGAAGGACAGTAATATTGGCAGAGAGCAGGCAGCAGAGCAATGATTAGAAATCAATTTCATTTTAGTACAATAGTAAAAGTGATTACATCAGAACCCTGGTTTAAAACAGTTATCTCCTTTGATTGCACCCTTTCAACATTAGTAATGTGTAAGGAAGGATAACTAGCCATGAGGTGGGAAACTGAAAACGTGTTGTTGACACTTAGCACTAAGAAACGTTCAAGTAACTTCACTTGCAATGTTGTAACACTACCAAGAGAAGATTCCAGATTAGAGCAACACAATCAGTTCTGGTACTGGGTGAGACAACTCACGCAGTCCTGTACATGAGTCCACCTGAATGGGACCCTGTGAGTGTAAACCCATGAAAAATGCTGTGAGTCCATTGAATTTAAATAGGTTTCATGCTGGTTCCACAATTATGGTAGGCTATGGAGCCCACACGATTTCAGACCTTGCACCTGAAAGAGACATTGAGCCCTGACATCCCTAGTTGAGCTCCTGTGCTCCAAGTTCAAGCAGAGTGTGAGATTTTTGGATCCCAGCTTTGGTGCATCCCCTTCTGTAGCTATGATATATGATAGAAGACGAAATCGCAGCCAAACTTGATGTTCAAAGAAAGGTGCTAGTGGAAGGATGGGGTGGAAAATAAGTCCTAATGGATTAACAGTGCATGATAAATGTTTTATTGTAAAAGCTTGTGAATGATTAGATAATTCTTACTTCCACAAGTAGAATTTAAATATTTCTTCCTGGCTTGCTACCAAAGTAAATGAATTACTTAAGTATCTAGTTAATAGTCAAATCTTTAAGGACACCCTTTCCCCTTCCAGTAGGGTGGAAAAAAATAATTTATCTTGTTACTTTCTGCTTATTTTTTAAAAATTATACCTACTTCTGGGAAATGATACACTAAAATTAATAAAGTTAAAACACTTCTAATAGTTAATGAAACATTTTACTTCAGCAATCTAAAAATAGTGTTGTTTTTTCATAGATGCTGCAGTTGTTAGTAGAAAACAAACATATACTGAAGTATTTTGCTTAATTTTTATAAACACTTTTGTACCTGTTCCAGACAAAGTTTTCTGCTCACACCCACACGATTCCCACTGAGTTCAGCACAGGCCTTTTAATGACAGAAACAAGATGTGGTGTCTACAGGAGCTTATTTTTATTGCTCAGCACAGCATGTTGAGGTCAAATGACCTTGAACATTCTTATGAATAAAACTGATTTCATTTTAAAGACTTGGAGTCATCGTAGCTAGTGATTTTGCCTTGGAAGGGGAAAAAGTGGTAACACAGTGAAAACAACAACAAATATCATTGTTGTGTCGCTATTAGTTCACAGCATATCTTGCACATTAGAGTAGACCTCTATTCCAAAGGGCTTTCAGGGGCTAAGTTTCCATAATTGATTATTTGGTTTTCCTTCCCAGGTGTGTCTGGAGGCACTAGAAGCTCCACTTTTTAGGCTGAACACTGAGCACATTAACCACTCACACAAGTCACGTAGTGACAGAGTTGTTCAATTGCCTAACCTACCTGCATCAGTGGTTTGGCTTTCCTCTTTTTAATTAACTTCCTTGTTATTTGTAGATATTACTACACAAAGAACAACTATTTAATTGTATAGTTTTTCTATTTTCTTTTTCTTCCTCTCTCTCTCTCTTTTTTTCTTTCTCCTTTCTCCTCCCTCCCTCCTCCATTCTCCTTCTTCCCCTACCCCCACATTTTTACAAATACCTTTGTTGTTTCCCTTTTAAAACTCTTTTGTCCGGAACAATAGACCTGTGTTAACTGGCTCTTGAAACAAAGCATCATCTTGACTCTTCTTCTGGATAAATCAAAGCAAAGTATATTGCATAACACTTGCTTTAGAGATTTTCATCTAGAAGGACTTACATAAATGATCATTGTGAGCAGTTAAGCATTTTTGAAAGTGACAAATGATAGCATTTCTGTGAACTCTGACATTGTCTAAGTCTTGGGTCAGCTAACTGCGGCTCAGGAACCATGAGCAGTTCTTTCAGTACATCTACCTGGCTCTGAAGGATGATTGAGCATGCAAATAAAATAACCATAGTTTCATTTATTTAAAAATATTACTCAGTGGTGATTTTATTTGTTTTTAATTATATGTTTATGGCTCTCAAATAATTTCTAAATTGCTGTGAGGTACAGGATTGGTTCTTCCCTCTCAAAAATGTGCCAACTGCTGATCTAGGTAATAAATAGAATGATTGAAACATATTGTTTCACAGAATACTCAGTGCATTGTAAGGGCTCAGATACCTCCCTCTCAATCATTTCCTTCCTTCCTTTCCTTTCCTTTGGTTTAGTTTCAGCTATTTGTATATTTTTATTTATGTTTGGTCAATTCTTTATGCTACATATTAGGGTCCCTGGGTATTTTCTTTATAGCAACTCTGTCTCATTGCCTTCTCATCTGTGCTGACTTACAGCAAACTGCTGTGGGTTTCTGAGATTGGTGTGGAAACTCAGTCTTTCTCCCTGTGCTGTTGGTAGTTTCTCCCTGTGCCTGCCACACATGAGGATCACAACCCGTGTAAAACCACAACGTGAAAAACCATCCCTTTGTGTCTGAAGCTAAATCTCTACATCTCTCTCTTGAACTGCCTGGTGATTTTGAACTGCTGATCTCTCTTTGCCACCAGAGATCAGTGGCTATGCATTGAAATCAACTTTGCATTGAAGTTTTTTTGTTTGTTTCTGAGATATGCCTCTGTTTTAAACTCTATAATCTTTATAGTTTTCAAAGTGACAGTTATGTCTTTAATCCATTTAGACTCTAAGTTTACGTTTTGTGTATAGTTTGGATCCTATTCCACAAGCCTGCCAAGGAATGCCCCATTTTTGCAGCAATATATACTGAAGACACCACCTTTTCTCTTTTGAATGAATTCTGCCCTTTTGTAGAAAGTCAACTGAACAAGGTCAATGAATTTATGTCTAGGTTCTCATGAATCTGTTCTACCACTAATGGTCTGACTCTTGTTTCTGTGTTTTACTGCCAGGGCCATATAGTAGTTTCTGAAACCAGGAAGTGTAAAACCTCCTCCCTTGTGCTTCTTCAATAAAGTTTTATGTATGTGGGGCTTCTTTTCATGTTTTTCCATGAGCATGCTACATGAGTGTTACATGCATAGAGATTCCTTTTAATTGTTTATTGTAGTATTTTGTGCTTGTTTAAGTTTTTTTTTATGTCTCAGGTTGGGCTTATCCCTAAGTATTTTGTGGGCTGCTATAATTGTTATTGTTTTCTTGACTGAATCCTTCAGAGATATCTCTGTTAATATAGAGGAAATCCAATTGACTTTTGTATATGTACATACATCTTGGACTCTGACATTGCTGAATCTCTTAGTTCCAGGAGCTCATATAAATTTGATTACTTTTAATGTATAGAATCATGTTATCTGTGAATTAGGATAGTTTTATTTCTTGTTTAAAACTTTTGATGCTTTAGATATTTCACCTTTGCCTTACCATTCTGAATCTGACTTTCAGCACAATATAGAATAAGAGTGATGACAGGAGATTCTAATTTACATTCTCAAAGGGTATACTGACAGACTCTCACCACTGAGGAAATGTTTCCTATTAATTTTGTGTATTTGTCCTTAATTATATTAAGTATTATAATATATAATTATATTCCATTCTACTTGAAGGGAGTCCTGGTGAGGTCAGGCATGGGATTGCTAATCACAAGGTCAGTAGTACAACCTTCCAGCTTCTCCACAAAGGGAAAGCAGAGGCTGGTCTATCTGCTCCGTCAGCCTCAGAAACTCACAGAGGCAGGTTGACTCTGCTCGCTATGCATCAGAATTGTATTCTGTTAAGATCTTTCTCAATTTCTGCGGATTCTCTTATAAAGTTACCCACATCATTTTTTACTTGAGTTATTTTTATCTTCTTTCATTTTCGTTGTTGTTGTCAAGTTGGGAAGTAGTTTGGTCAATATTATTAATCATTTCAAAAGAATCAACTTCTAGCTTATTGATTCTATCTTATTATCATTTTTCTGTTCTTTCTCCATTTTATCTTTCTCTCTCTTGACTGTGAACTTCTTTTACTATTCTTTTTATTTACTCAAGTTGTACAGATAAAATGCCAATTGTGAGTTTTTAATTCCCTTTGATGTATGTGTTTAACAAAATAATCTCTGAGCACTACTTTTTCCCTGCCCCAAAAGTTTTGCTATGTTGTCTTTGCCTTCTCATTTGGTTCTAACATAATTCAGTTTTATTTTACAGGTCTTTTATGATGAGACTGTGGTGTACTATACAGATTTACACTCTGGGAAACCCAGAGAGACAGTTTTACTCTGCTATATGAGCTTACTGAGCATTGGAATAGAGAATAGTGAGCTTGCTTTTTGGTTCTTGACTCAGTAGTGTTTATGTAAGTTACCATTCAGGGTCTAGGTATGCAACTTTTTTCCTCCTGCCTCATTCTATCATGGATTTCATTTTATAGATTTATGGCCAAGGAAGATGCTTAGTATTATCAATTTGTATTTATTTATTAAAGCTTGTTTTGTAGCCTAGAATATGGCTGTGGTAGTCTGTCCGAGTGACAGCTGGTTGTGTGTGAATGGTCCTCCATCACTCAAAGGTTTGAGGTAGCTTGAGAGAGGATTAGAGGAGGTGGTTGGGGGCACAACAAGACACACAGCATTTGGTGGTTCAGGGTGGTCTCAGGCAATGGCAGATGGGCACCCAGAAGAGTGGCAATGTCTTCCACCAATTGATCGGTGGAGGTTAGGTCAAGCATGGAAACCTAAGAACGTGTCCCTGCCACTTCACAGGTTGGACTGTGCTTGCTAACTCATCTGTCAGCTTCTGTTGGTGCTCTGTGGGTCCGTTCCTTTGAATTTACTATATTACCATCCAGATACTTTCTAGCTCCTTGTTCCCTCAGTGTTCTGTGGACCCCAGTTCCCCTAAAATATAAAGACACTCTGTGTGCTTCCCATTTTTAAATATAGTTCATGCCCTGCTCACCTTCCTTTACTACAAACATATCTACACAGTATCTTTGCTTTCTGTTAAAACTTCCATAAGCCTTCCTATCCTCTTTACTTGAGAGTGCTTAGTAACTTTATCTGGAGATAGCCATACTCTGCTGAGGATGGCCATGACAAGCCATATCGCCTCTCTTTTTTTAACCAGTTTCTTTTTCCAATTTTGTTTTTGAGCTAAATATCTTTTCTGCAGCACACAGGTGGGGCATGCTGAAGTAAGTGTCTAGAATCACCAATACCAGCTAACATAACAAGACTCACCAAAGAGAAGCAGAACCAACTATCACGTTATTGCTATTATTGTTGTCAGGTGCCAGCAAGTCAGTCCTGGCTCATAATGACCCTATGCACAACACAATGAAATACTGCCCTCACTTGAAACATCTGTACCACAGACCCTAGATTGAGCCCATTGTTGCAGCCATGGTGCCAATCCATCATTTTTTTCACTGCCCTACTTTACTCAGCATGATGTGCTTCTCCAGGGACTTCGCTATCCTGAAGACATGTCCACAGTATGTTAGATGAACCTTGGTTCTAAGGTGCTTTCTGGCTTTCCTTTGTCCAAATCAGATGATCATTCTTTCGGCAGTCCATGGTAATTTTGACATTCTTTACCAGTACCATAGTCACATGCATCAATTCTTCTTCACTCTTTCTTATTGTCCAAGATTCACGCATATATGAAACAAGTAAAAATAATATGATTTGAGTCAGGTTCACTTTAGGCCTTAAAGTAACAAGGCATCACTGTGCTTATGTCAGGTGGATCTGGGCTGAAAGCAGAGGGTACCAGGAACATGTTTACTGGTGTTTTATGCACTATGCAAAGGCATTTGACTGTGTGCACCACCACTATGGAGAGCCTTGATAGGAATGAGAATTCCAGAACACAACATTTTGCTCAGAGGAAACCTGTATTTGAATCAAGAGGCAGTTTTCCAAACAGAGCAAGGTAACATTGCATGGCTTCAAATTCAGAAAGATTGTATTCTCTTACAACACTTATTCATTCTGTATGCTGAGCAAATTATCATAGAAGCTAAAGTAGACTGAGAAGACTAGGACATCAAGATAGAAGGAAGGCTTATTAACCTTCCACAGAGAGGTGACACAACCTTGCTTGCTAAATGTGAGGAGAATTTAAAGCACCTTTTAGGGAAGATCAAGGATTGTAGCTTTCAGTAGGTATTACAATTGAGTTTGAAGAAGACCAAAATTCTCACAGCTGAACTAAAAATTGACAGTATGATAAATGGAGAGAACAAATAAGTTGTCAAGGATTTCATCTTGACATCAGTGCTCTCGGAAACAGTAGTCAAGAGACCAAATAGCACATTACGTTGGGTTAATCTGCCTTCAATCTATTTAAAGTCATCGTAATTGGGATAAGCTAATTAAATGTTTGACCAGTATCACCTATGAGTGATACTATAAATCTAAATGGCCCTGACTGAAAATAATTCCCCACCCCAGCTGAAGCCGAAACATAGGTTTTATGAAAGCTACCCTCTTGACCTTCTTGACAGAATTGATTGTAATTCATTTAAATACCAAAAGGTGCCTGGAAATGAACTATTTTCAATCTAATTTTATAATTGCATAAAGAATAGAAAAGGAAAAGCTTATAATAATGTGAAAAATAGGCTTTTCTTTACCATTCTTACTTTTTTCTTTTCTGTTAATGTCATTATGATATTAATTTGAAGTATACAATATTTACAAATTCACAGACTGTTTTATTTACAAAGCACATTGTCACCTGTTGATTTTATTTTCTTACATCATAAATACATTTTGATAAAACCAATATATAAAGATGGATGTTTGTATTCGCTCAACTGTGCATGAAAGCGACATTCCATAGGAAGCAGTTTCTTATTTGGAAGTCTTCCATGTGAGGCAGTGAAATAAATGAGTAATTGAAATATGTAATTGGAAATTTTACACTACTAATCTAATATGCATAGGTTACATTATTGTAAATAGCTATATGGTGTGTGGAATCAATGTACAGGAGAAAGCATATGAAGTGTAAGGAAAGGGCCATGGGTGTGTGTGTATCTGCCTGTGCAAGATGTAATGCCCAATCCGAGGTGAAAATTATTTCCTTAAAAATTACATCAGTATGAATGGATACTTATAATGCAATGTGAATGGGGCTAGTAGTTAGTGCCACAAACTACATACCCTGTTTAAAGAGTTGGGACCACACACCCCGTTTAAAGAAAAGTAGTTTCTCTACAATAAATACTTATCACAGATTCCCTATACAGGAAAATTTTTGCCAACCATGCATGACAACTTTTGTTTACTTTATTGCAAATATGCTTTCTCATCAGGTGGGTTAATCAACCAAGCATATATAAACAGACTACTGTTCCCTGAGCCCTCTCATTTTTCTTTATTGCTGTCATATGTGGTTCTAGCTTACTCATTGGGGCTGCGTGTACTTCTCCTTTAAGTGTGTGTGTGTGTACATATGTGCACAAGCATAGACATTTGTAATTATTTTAGGTATTCTTTAATACAAAATATCTTATAGCCATTTATCCTTACTTAAAGTCCCTTCAAGTTGGGGAATTTGAACAATCGACTTTATTTTTAAGTTTCCCAAGTGTAAAGTATTGACCAATGTATCAGTCATTGCTGCTCTAGGGTCTATCAGAGGGTCTCACCTATCCTAGAAGGCAAGGGATATATGATAACCTCTGTTTAATTTGATTTGAGACAGTCCTGAATGGTAAAATGCTTAAGTGCTCAACTGTATGTCAGAAGCTGACATTCTTCAAAACCACTTAGAGACACCTAAATCAATAGACCGAGAGATCAGTTTCGGAAGGAACACAACCTGGACAACTCAACAGACACAGC
Source organism: Nesogale talazaci (assembly GCA_004026705.1). Taxonomy (NCBI): domain Eukaryota; kingdom Metazoa; phylum Chordata; class Mammalia; order Afrosoricida; family Tenrecidae; genus Nesogale; species Nesogale talazaci. The sequence goes on along the minus strand of PVJH01010130.1, from coordinate 14,870 downwards.
TCTACTCGGAGCATGCGGGGTGGCCATGCGTTGGAATCCATTGAACAGCAACTACCAACAGAAATGTAGCCTCCGTAGGTCTAATATTGAACTTTCATTCAATTACTCAGCAAACTTTTATGCACTGAATGCTATAGACTATGTTCTGTTTGTAAAATAGGGTAAACCATGAAAAAACAATTCTGCTTCATTAAGCTTATGTACTAGTAGAAGGAGATAGCTGGGACACAAACAAATGAATGCTATTGTCAGTTGCTCTTCAGGCACCTCCAACTCACAGTGACCCTCTGTGACAGAGTATCATGTTCCCCGGAGAATGTCCTAGCCTATCGTATATATGAGATGAGCTTGTGAGCCCTTTCTCATGTGGAGCTGTAGGGTCGATTTGAACCATCATCTTTGCTATTAGCAGCGAAGGACTTGATCGGAAGACATCAGAACTCAAACCAAACCAAGCAACCTTTTAGGACAGGATAGATCTGTCTCTGTTTTTCCAAGACTCTAACTTGTTACAGGAGTAGGAACTATAATCTTTCTGACTGATGATTTCCAACTTCTGACCTTGAGGTTCACACCCCAGTGCATTACCCACCGCACCAGCAGGATTCCGGTGATAACATCAGGGCTCTTAACAAATACATAAACAAAAAACCAAATCCCAAGCAAGGGAGTCAATTTTGATTCAAAATAACTTTGTAAAACAACGAAGAACTTCCCTATAGAGGTTTTAAGGCTCTACTATTTACAGCAGCAAGCTTGCTACATCTTTCTTTCTACCAAGGAGTGTTTAACCATGGTGTTACTAAGACCCTTTTAAACAAATAAATAGGTAACAAATAAATAGGGAGTAGATTTGCTGTTATACGTTCTGTGCAGGAAAAATACAGGACAGTATCTGGTATGTGGAGGTTTTTGCTTACTGAGTGTGTTGGGTTTGCTTGCTTGTTTGCTTTTGAAGGTAACATAACTGAATACAATGTTCCTGCAAAGACAACAGAGAAGCTGGAAGAAGCAAGGAGGTGGACATAGTAGAGAGATCATGGGAAAAGATGAGCGTGTGATCACTGACTTTGACAAACAGTAGCTGGCACAACACATCTGGAGTGGAGGAATTGCAGGAGAATATAGAGGGAAGGATTGCAATAGTTGGTAGACAGATGACTCAGGAGTTCAAAGGCCATTGTAAGGACCACAGAAATTCATGGGCAGATCCCAATATAGGAATACCTGAATCATGATACTTGTGTCAGTCCGGGTAGACTAAAGGAACAAATTCATAGACTCGCATATGGATATAAGGAAAAGGTTTATATACAAGAGGAACAGGACATTGAGAAAACATCCCAGCCCAGTCCAGTTCAATGTCATAAGTCCGATATTAACCCATATGCCTGACCAAAATCTGTCTATAAAGTCTCCTTCCTACTCACGAAGTCACAGGTCAGTGGGTGCAGAATCCTGCCGCTGGCAGGGGTCTCCACATGGCTCCTCACTTCCAGAGCTCAGAGTTCATCAACAGCAGAAGCAACTCATCGCTGGCAGAGGTCTCCATGTGTCCACCCCAGCTTCAGAGGTCTGGCTCGATCAAGGCAAACCGTGTGGTCTCTCCGCCGGCTCCTCCAACTTCTCGGACACTGCCATCTTGTCTGTGATTCATCGTCTCTGAGACTAACTCCCACAACCAGGGAGATAGCTTCTCATCTTCAGAGGGAAATATCGCGAAATTTCCCAGAAGTCTCAGGAGAAAGCCATGCCCACATAGAGACCTCATTGGCTACTCAATGGCTATCTCCAGATTAACAGGCTAGACTCCACCCCTACATTTCAATCATAAAATTAACATAAGCACATGACCGTCACAATACTGCACATATGCATGTCAGTATTGCTGTCTGATATTTTATAATAGAGTAAGTGGAAATTTTAAAGGATGTTTTGGTTATTTTGTAGAGAATGAATAGCTAGAATCAACAATGGAAGCACGGAATTCATTTACAACATTATGGCAATAACATGGATCTAGATTGTGGTTTGGATTAGGTGGTGATAAATAACAGATTGTAGAAACAATTTCATGGTAGATTCAAAATACTATATATATACTCAAGTGTAAGTTGACCCAAATACCAGTGAGGCATCTAATTTTATCACAACACTGTATTAAAAAATGTGCTGAGGGCTGAGCCCCGGTGGCACTAGTGGTTGAGTGTGGGACTGTGGCCCACATGATTGGTGGTTCATATCCAGCAGCAGCTCTCCAGGAGCAAGGCTGGGCCTCCTACTCCCACCAGGCATCAGTGATGCCCACAAAGAAGACAAAAACAAAAAAAGCGCTGAAAAACTCAGCTTATACATGAGTGTATATGGTAATTGGCTGGCAGATTGGACAGAAGTCATGAAAGAAAGAAACTGAAAAACAAGAATTACTTTGATTTTGTGTTGGGAAAATAAACAGCATTTGAAGAATGGTATTAGCTATTTTGTGAGATAGGAAAGACTTCAGGAAGTCCAGGGTTGTATGAATGGGCATCTCACGTTTGAAATTTCCATTGGACATGTAAGAGAGAATGTTAAGAATTCAGATGAGGTGAGGCGTGCAGTGGGAAACATTTGAATTAGGGATAGAGTCTTAGAAATTATTGACGTACAAGTGGAATCTAAGCCAATGAGTGGGCATGGAATTGATGAGAGAGTCAGATAAGAAAGGGATGAGGCTTTAAGACTTAAAAGTTTAGAACCTTGAACATTTAAGAGTTAAGTTTATGAAGAGGGATCAGAAAAGGCAAAAGAAGAGAGAGAGAGAAGCTAGTGGTCATGTGCCAATGTATGGGTCAGGAATCTGCAGTCTCTCTGCAATGTCCATTTGTGACAATGCCATTTGTGACTCTGAACAATGTTTTTGATTGATCATGAGGACACCAACCTGTAGGAGGAGTGAGAATGGAGATACCAGTTACAGATTGCCTCTGAATACTTTTGCAGTGAAGAAGACAGAAATACGGGGGTCAAAGAAGATATTTTGTTCTTGCTTTTGTCTGGGGCCTACTCTGACATGGTGCACTCTGACTTGAATTGTCCAATATTCCTATTGTTGTTGTTGTTATTGCAGTTGGTTTTAGGTGTCACCCAGTCAGTTCCAACTCAGAGCAACCACAATATGAAACATTGTCCTGTCCACCGCCACTATGTCATTGTGTTTGAGCTCACTGCTGCCGCCACAGTTTCAATTCCTCTTGCCATCAGCTTTCTTCTTTTTCCCTGAACCTGTACTTTACCAAGCATGGTGTTCTTTCCTGAGGGGTGGTCTCTCCTAATGTCTTGTCCAAAGGATACAAGACAAAGTCATGCCATCATCAACTGCCAGGAGCATTATGACAGAACCTCTTTCCAACAGATTTGTTTGTTCTGTTCTTGGTGCTTGCAGTATTCTTCGCCATCATCCTATGTATGTATCTATCCTTCTACAGCCGTCCTTAGTCATTGACCAGTCGTCCTATATAGACAAGGCAATTGAAAGGAAATAACGTCTTTGTTCTTTCATATGCACGTTGTGCTTACCTTGTATTTAGCAGCCTGATGCTTATCCAACAGTGCCGCCAGGGCCCTCAATGTTTTGATAAGCTTGAACAACCTCACTACGCAATTCCTTGGGGGTCAATTCTGGCTCTTAGTTGTTCTCTAGGGCAGAGCAGAACTTCTCCCGTGGGTTTCACATATGACATCTTTCTTTTTTTTCAAAATCATTCTACTGAGAGCTCTTACAGATATCATACAGTTTTCCTAGTTCAATCACATCTAGAAGTACTGTACAAGTACTACTATAATCAGTTTCAAGACATTTTCGACCTTTATCTGCCAACCCTTGCTCTACTTGTTGTCTCTATGGGTTAATCAATCCTTGGTTCCATATACCTAAAAACAGAAAAAGTGTATAACAGCAATTCAAAAGAGCGATCCACTGTGTGTGGCAGATTTTCCCAGTGAAATATGTCCCTTGATATATTTGATGTCGTGTTGCCTGTGGATTCAAGTAAAATGAAATCCTAGCTTTTATCAACGTATCATAATGTCTATTATTGCAGTCATGAGAATTTGGGTTTTCTTTACATTGAGTTACAATTCATTTCTAAGATGACAACTCTTGATTTTCATAATCAAGTGCTTCAAGTGCTCATCACGTTCAGCAAGCAACGTTGTATCATGTGCATAGCAAAGGTTGTTAATAAGCTTTGCCACAACCCTGATGCCACTTTCCACTTCATAGAGTCCAGCTCCTTGGATTGTTTGTTCAGCATACAAATTAAATAAATATGGTGAAGAGATAACAACAGTGACACACAGTCTTTTCTGATTTAAAAACATACAGAATTCACCCTGCTTTTCTAGAATGAATGTTTCTTGATCTGTGCAAGGATTCCACAAAAGCACAAAAATTAGATGATTTGGAATTACCATTCTTTGCAGTGTTATCCATAGGTGGCTATGGTCCTAGTAGTCTAATGACTTTGCATTATTAATTTAATAGAGATATAAAATATTCCTGATAAGCTGTGCTTTCAGTCAGGATGCTCACTTCTAAATCCAGCGTGAATTTCTGGCAGCACTTTATCAATGTACTGTGATATCTGTTTTTTTCTGTTATCTTCAATAAATTTTGCTTGCATATGATATGAATTATATTGTTTGATAATTTCTGCACTCTGGTTACTTTTTTTTGAAATAGGTATAAATATGGATCCTTTTCAATTGGTTGCGTAGATAGCTGTCTTCCAATTTTGGGTATAGAAGAGTGATAGCTTCCAGTGCATCACTAGCTTTTTGAATTGTTTCCATATATATTCCATAATTCATTGAGTCTTGTATTTTATCACTGTCTTCTGGGTATCCCAGACTTCATTCTTCAATACTATCAGCTCTTGATTGATTACAACATTTTGAAATGGTACTCAGTTGACCAGTTCCTTTTGGTACAGTCACTCTGTGTATTTCTTCTACCTTCTTTTGTTGCTTCCAGCACTTTTCAATATTTCCCCTATAGACTCATTCAATACTAAAATCAAATTTTGAAATTTTTCTTCATTCCTTTCAACTTGAGATGCCCTGAGTATGTTCTTCCTTTGGGCTTTCTAACTGTGGGTTTTTGCACATTTCCTTTTAGCACTTGTGTTAGTCTGGCTAGACTAGAAAAAAAAATTCAAAGACATACATATGTGTATGAGAAAGAAGCTTATATACAAGAGCAATTGAAAACATCCCAGCTCAGTGCAGATCAAGTCCATAAGTCTGATATTAGTCTATTGTCTAGTATCAGTCTATAGTGTCCTCTTCAGACTCATGAAACACATGCAATGATGCTGAATGCAGGATGATCCCAGGCCAGTGGGTAGACAATCTTTGGATTCAGTGGTATTGTAAACATCTCAGCACTGGCAGTAATCTCTGCATGGCTTCTCAAGCACCCAGGGCTGCATCAGAGTGGGTCCATGTGTCTTGTCAGCAGCTATATCACCCAGGGTGTGAAGTAGTAAGAGTCTCTCTAGCTTCAAAGAAGGCAATATCACTGGATTTTCTAGAAGGCCCTGTCCATACAGAGGCCTCATTTGCTATGATCTGATTGATAGCCTAGATTCCACCCCTACACACTTAATCCCAAATTGACAAATGATTATGTAACTACCACAGTCCTCTACCTTGTCTTCTTTAGCTGCCCTTTAAACTTTTGCTCAACCAGCAGTGGTAGCAAATGGAAGTGTGTAACTTCACTTTTTGATTAAATATTTATAAATATATTCATTTCTTTGCATTTTGTCACGTTCTAGCCACTGGGTAATTGAAATTCCCTTAACACATTGTAACAGAGTTAGTATCAGCTCAGAACTCACATACCACCCCATTTGTCTACCTAATGAAGAGAGTAATCAATGGTTCATGTGTCCATAAATGGACTAGTATGCTTAGAGATTGATGAATCAAAGTGAAGCACAGTATTAATGGAGCGAAATACATTTCCCAAGTTGCATCTACTTGTTATGTCCTCTACTTCTGGCTTGTTTTATGATTCACATGGACACCAATGAAAGCAGTGGCTTTAACTCATCATTGATAGTCCCTGGGCCCAGATATGGCGGGGACAATGGTGGGTAGGAATCGTGCTGAGATCTAGCACCAAATCCTCTTGTGTTCATCAGAGCAGATCAAGGCAAAGGCACGACATTGCCCCTTCCCAGCTACAGCATTAAATATTCTTTCCACTGAAGAAATTCTGATGAAATTTTGTCATGAAAAAATATATTTATCACACTGAGTGTCCTCCACTCTTCCTGTGTTTGAGTCACAAAGCTGTGCTTCTTTTTGTTTGTTTTGTTAACTTTTGGCTTATTGTGGCTACCAAATTGCTCCATGGGAAATTCTGTTATCTTTTACTTTCTTCCCTTTTACATTTCTCCTTTTCTTCAACTGTTATACCTGAGGATGTTTGAATACCTTCAGCTACATGTGATCATCTATAGATGTTTACATTAAGCTTATGTTTGTCTGATATATAGCAAACCAATGTTTCTTAGAGTAGGGAGTTTATGGAAACAAAATTCGTTTGGTCCCTTAGCAGAAAACTATCAAATAGAAGAAGCACCATGGCCCTCTTTTCATTAATGTTAGTAAGGACTCTACAGTGCAATAGTGTGGTAATGGAATGATTCATAGCTACTCAAGTCAAGAACAGCATTGATGTATATCCTTAATTCACTGCTGTCTGGGGCATAAGCTCTGGTATATAAGAATGACTATAAAATGTTTTTAAGTGAATCAGTCATCAGTAGTGATCAAATAGTTCCAAGAATCCTTAGTAATCAAGGACATAGAAATGGTGGTTTAACTTTTTTTTGTTTATCATAATTTGTCATAAACTTAAAAATAGTAATACTTTCTTATCTTAAACATAGAATAACAAAGGAATATTTTCTTTATCAATTAGGAAGTACTAAGAGGCAAACCATAATCATGAAGATACTTGGAGAAGTCGACACATAAATGTGGGCTTTTGCTGTATTGGGCTAATCCATGTGCTTTCCCTTGATTACTTTAGGTCCCATTTACTCCACTTAATGTATCATCTTGTAATTGCCCTGAACAGTTTTTCATCATGAAAGTAGTTACTCTCCCTTTGTTTGACACAAAGTGTAAAGAAAAAGTATTTAAAATGTCAGGCTACTTTGGTATGTTATACCACAAAGGGTGGAACAGATGTTTTTAAATAAACATCAGCCCAAGTTGTGCATTGTTGAGACATCAAGAGGGACTTTTACAGAAGCAGGGGCAGCTCATGAATTTAGAGGAGGCTTAAAGACCATACCTTTGCGTAAAGCCATAAAAAGTTGGCAGAAGTATCAGGGCCCAGTGACTGGTCATAGAAGTGAACATGTTATAACTCAGATTACCAATAAAAATGTCAGGATCAAATCTGAAATTCATAGTTCTGTAATTCTGAACTGAAAGTATTTTTAATTGCTTTCAAATGGAAAACTTAATATTATTTAATAAAATTTATCTGCTTTATCATCAAGAAGGCTATTATTGCACCAAAGGGAAATGGAGGATTTAAATGCTATTTCTAGCATCTAATTTCCTACTTCCTTTATTAGGATGTTATTAAAACAAGAGCAATGGATTTTTCTACCTCCATAAAAGCCAGTCAAGCAGCAAGAGTTCATCTGAGTACTGTGGAATCATTAAAACTGGCTGTAGACTGGTTGGTGTGGGGTGAGATGTGCCCTGGGAAGCAGGTGTTATGTGTCAGGAGCAGTGCTTTGGCATTTTATAGTCGTCGAGCTAAAGAGCAGCTGGATTCAGGAAAAATTATGCCAGGGACAATGGTATCTTTGTACCCAAGGCATCTACTTGGCCCATTAATGTGCACTGTCAATTAACTAAGTGCTTTGAAGAACATGGTGTTGAGGATGGGCAGGGGTTCACAGGCGGGGGAGGATAGGGGAGGAAGTTTTCTCTGTGGGAAAACAGTGTCACTAACTTGTTTTAATGGCTCTATTATGACACATTCTAGAATTTGCAAGAGGGCAGAAGAACTCAGGAATGTTGGAACAATTTAGAGCAAATCGTAGATGACAGTGGCGGTCTCTGCCATTGTAAGTAGCTAGGAAAGGAGCATCAGAAGCATCAACAGTTAGCATGCTTAATGTATTAGACATTGCAGTGCACGCTTTAACACTGGTAGTAGTCATAGTAGCAATAAATACCACGGTCTGCAAACTCACCATGTGTGTTCCACTATGCTAACAACTTTAACTATGTCTTTTCAGTCACAGTAGTACTCTGAGGTGTTATCCACATTTTAAAGGTGGTTCTAAATCCCAAGTTTACTTTACTAACTCTATTTCTAACTCTGAATGCTCTTTTGGAATGTATGGGTTTAAGAATGGTAGGGATTAAACCAGAAATTACATAATATCTGAGGAAACACAAAAACTATGCCATGATTGGTGAGTGATTGGTAGGTGTACAAATAATGTTTTGCTACATCCATGCCCTATATGATGTATTAAGATAGGTATTATCCTAGCAGACTGCTGATGGCCATTCTGTTTTATATGGTTTCTTTGTGTTCATATCAGGGTGTATCTCAATGGTGCTCTGTCATTACGGATTATCCTCTGGATGTTGTGATATATGTCTTTCTGTTTTTCAATAAAGCCCAGGATTCACCAAGGCCAGGACTGAAGAACCTACAGGAACAGCAAGTAGGACAAGAATTTCAGGGAGGAGTGTGTGGGGGCTGGTTCATGTGAGGAGGAGTGGGGTAAAAGGAAAACTATGTCAAGGAAGCCAAGAAGGCATAACGTGTTTGGAAACGAATGATAGAAACTATGGTGCAATTCTGCTTGGCATGATTGAACCTTGAATTTATATGGCATTTTTGTCAATGCCTAAATAATAGGACATTAACAGGAGAACAGCAACAACCAAAAAAAAAAAAAACCACCTCAAAATATATATCCAGTAATGGCTTGTGGGTTTGCACTAAATTCTAGTTGTATTTAAGAACAATTAGTTCATAATATATGGATCCTGCTTGAAACTTGCCTTCAGGAAGGGAAACACAGAGGACAGGTGCTAAAGCAATGTGTGGAAAAGAAACTAGATGTTACCTGGCTGACTATCAGAGAAAATAGCATCTGTCTCCAAATACCAAATTGTCTCCAAACAAGCAGTTATCAAAGTGAGATGTCAACTAAGCTTGGCTTGTCTACGTGAAGAAGTACCCTGTCACCATATTAGTATCATTGGCAGAAGGCTATGGATGACAGTGAAAGCCCGAGATCCATTGTTGGAACTCCATAGGAAACAAGCCTTCAGTGAGCTCCCTCTGCCCACTCTTGAGGGATGGGAGGAGAGTGGTTCCTGAATAGAGTGCTGTAGTGAGTTGAATGTAGAAGATCCAGGTATAAATTCGACTTGTACAGTTAAGACTTTGTCAGCATATTTCCCCCTATGATGCATGCTGGACCTGATCTAGTATCCGAAGTTTCTGTATTTTTTGGTTTGTATTGTTTTGTATGGTATTTATAGATACTAGGGCGTTTCTCAGGTATTAAAGCTGTGTTATATGTTTTATTTTCTTTATTTAAAATTATCAGTATTGAAACCAAGGATTGATGAACTTATAGATACTGCAAGTAGATTAAGGGATTCAGGCGGAAGAGGATACAGTGATGGTGACCAGGGGAAGGGGGAACAATGTCAAGGTGTCTATGTAGATTAGCATGTTTGGAAAGGGATCATGGTTGCAATTGTATAATTCTGCTAGATGTAATTGAACTATGGAAGAATATGCTATATCCATTAATTCCCAATTAATAGTTATAATAACAAAGACTATCATGGGTTTCATGTGCTGAAAAATTGAAAAAGTGAGAACAAAAGTAGAGAAAGTATAATAAGGCTTTCTAAGGGGCATTCATGGTAGGGAAAGAAAGGGTAAAGAGAAGATGCTATTTAGGAGTTCAAGAAAAATGTTTGGGAACTTATTGAACTGATTGTAGTAGCAAATGTAAAATACTGCTTGATGTTATGGAACAATGGAGTGATGAGATGTTTATATTACCTTCCAAAAAAAGGGGATTTTTTTTTGGTGTGGAAAAAGAATGTCATGAGTGTTTGATCGTCTCTGACATCATGGTGAAAAATCAGCATCAGCTCCTGGCTAATTCGGAGGAGGTGAAGCTCAGGCATGCCCTCCTCAAACCCTTCTTTACCAATTCTGACACCAACTATTTCTCCCACGGCACAGCATACTAGTCTGCTCATGTCAACCATTCATTTCAAGGACCACATGTAACTGTCAAACGATGACCATACATATGGGTTTATTAGGAATTTAACAGGTTACAGTTCAAGATTTAAAACATGCTCAGAATAGAGTTGTTCCTTTCAGTCAGGAACACTGCAGTACCACCTACAAGCAACAGCAGGCCTTCTCTGGTCCTTGGTCTCTCAGACATGTGGCCTCTTGGTCCCTGTCGGACTTAGCAGTGGGGCACCTCCTTGAGTGCTGCTAATAAAGGCCCAAAGGACCCTGCATTATGTCACAAGCCTTGTCCAAAGACTCTTGATTCTAGTGTGTCAGCAAACTTTTCTCCTGTGATTGAGCACCTCGAGGTACCCTCGCCCACAAGAGGGTTTCCAATTGGAAAGCACTCCCCTTTCCAAGTTCTTGTTCTGTGGACCAGGAAACCTGTGGCTCTGTCTTCTGCTCCATCTCTTGGTTTATCTGCCACCAGGTTTCTGGTACTAATCCGGGATTATGGTGCTCTTTCCTGGATCAAAGAGGTTCAACCAAGCCAGAATCTCTGAGTGCAGAATACACCCTCCATTTCTGGCCCTTCTTACTTAATTATCTGTGAAATCTCACATTCTTGTATCTGAAATGGCTAATTTTATACTCAGTGGGGTAAAAAAGTTGACCAATCCCCATTGTGTTAGGCTTGATTGTCTATATAAGCAAAACTAGTGCCCCCAAGGTGTATAAGAAAGAACTTTATATCGGGAAGTAATGTTATACCAATAAAGCATATCAACCCAGTCCATGGGCTCAATGTTAACTAGAGCCCTCTGTAGATTCACATGGTGGCTGACTGGTGATGCAGAAAGATACAGTCAGATACAAGAATATCACAAGTTATTGGGTGCAGAGTCACATGGACCCAAGGTCAATTGAAACACTGGAGGACACCAACAGCTTTCAGGATCAGGATGCCCTCATGGGGCTGCCCCGAAGGTAGGTAGGGTCCCAGCAGACAGTAAGGCAAAGGGACTTCCTTATAAAAAAGGTCATACCTCCCTCTCAGCATTATCAGGCTGTGATTTTGACAGGGTTGACTCCACCCTTCCACTTTCATACAAATTCAAGGTGACATAAAAATCTAAATACCACACTCACATGAGCTTTCCATGCACCCTATTTGTTTACAATTAGTCATTTTGTAGGATTTGTAAAAACTATGACTAGAAGAGTCATATCACGTAATTCACTGTACCATGGTAATTCAGGTTGTCATCTTCCTCTACTTTAAGTGGATGGTACCAGTCAAGACATCACCTTTCTCTGTGCAAGCCTACTTCCCAGCCTTGTCTCCTCTAAGCCTCCGTCTCTCTCTCCTACTGACTAAGGTTGAAACATTCGTCTCACCTGAATGTCAGGTACTACAGGACTCACAATCTAACTAGTGGATTCAGAGAGGTGGGGGAGATAGCATGGGACACGGTAGGGTGGGTGATTGGGCCAAACCTCTCTGGTTGAATATTGTCTTTTCTTTAAACCTTCATGCCTGTCTACACTTTTGCCTATGATTTCCTGGTCCCTCTCTTCCTTTACTTACCCCTGGTAATCATTAAAGTCTGTTTCTTTTTGTGTGAAAAACTTTTCTTGATTTTCATTTTTATTACTTGATTATTGATTGTAAATTGGTACATATATAATATCATGCACAATTCAAACACATCCAGCAGAATTGTTCATTTGCTACCACAGTCAGTTTCCATTCATTTTCAAAATGAATTCCTTTACATCATCTTTTCTCCATCCCATGATCACTACTTCACCCCATTCCCCAAGACCCCAATTTGACTTGATATCTCCTTAGGTTATCAATTCTGTGTTTCATATTTGAATTTCTTAAAACAGGAATTGCATGCAATATTTATCTTTTAGTGATTGACTAATTTCACTTAATTTATATGTTCTGAACTTATCTATATCATGTCTAAACAATTCACTATACTTCAGCATTGTTCATCTTTTCATGGTGTATATGTACTAATATTTGTGTATTTATTCTTCCACTAGCAAGCATTTAGGTTGTTTTCATTTTTTTGTTATTGTAGATAGTGTTAATATGAAGATGGATGTGCGCATATCTGTTTGTATTATGGTTTTTATTTATTTAATATATGTAAAAAGTTGAGGAGTTATTGTTTTCTATGGTATTTCTAGTTTCAATTTTTTAGAAGCATGATATTATTTTACAGTTTGATCAGCAGTGTATTAAAGTTCCATAAATGCTTATATCCTAGACATTATAGTGTGGAAATCAACTGTTTTGAGCATTTTTAATCAGATAATTATATGATTTTTCTATGGTGGGTGTGATGGGTAGGTTTGTTATGCCAACATGGCTACAGAAGAAAGGTGGGTCTGTTGTGACAGCACGGCCAATGAACACATGGGATGAATAGAAGGGCAGAGATAGGAAGGACTCTGCGAGTCCCACCCTCTCTCTTGCTTCCAGATCTTCAGACCAGAGAGCTGCCTTGTTCGTCCTGTGCCTCAACCTCCAAGCAACACTACCCGTGGGACACCTAATCGTGGACTGTGTTGCTGTGAGTTGAGGTGCCTTCAAACCCTACTTCGCCACGTTTCTGGGATCTACGTCTCTTGAGCTGGGGACTGTTGGACTCTGTTATCTGGATGACTGTTGGCGACCTGCTCTGCTGTTTGCTGCCTGTGACCAGATAGCCTGAATTGCTCTACAGAGGACTACTCAGCGGCCCTCAAGACTTGAAGGACTGCCAGTCTTCTAGTTGCCTCACACAAGTGAGTTGCACCGAGCAATCTGTGCTGCTTTATAGATAGTTAACTGTTTCTTTCTTATATACCTTTCTCTCTATATAAATATATAAAAAGAATTACTAGTGGCCTGATTTCAAGAGCAATGTCATTGCATTCATCACCAAACATGATATTTCCAGATATATCTTGAAATACAGTATGGTCTCTAGTAGGATAACATTTATATACATACTAGAAACTCCAGTTCATACAACTGTTAATAAAATTTTGCACAACCACTAAACTAGTGATGTATAAATTGAATACTTATACCAACCTCTTCAAAGTGTTATTGATCAAATTATTGATACATTCAAAATGCATTAATAATTACTGGTGATTAGAATATAAGATTTGGAGACAGAGAGGAAGGAACTGTAATTGATAAATATGAGCTTGGCCATCAAAACACTGCTAGAGACCACAAAAGAAAATATTGTCAGACCAATGACTTCTTCATCACAAATACCTTTATACAACAATATAGATTGCAGTTATATAAACCTCTCCTGATGGAGTACACAGAAATCGTATTGACTTCTCTGTCTGAAGGGACAATAGATAAGCTCAATATGAGCAATCAAAATGAGATGAGCGTCTGAATTTGGGATAGATCATCCATTGCATATGTGGAAGTTCGACTGGAAGTAGAAGAAAATTAAAACTTATTCATGAGAGCCAATCTACCATTTTGAGTACATCACACCCGAATTTCCCAAAAATCTCAAAACTACATTCTTTGCAATGAACACTAGTGACAAGACTTGGTGAACTTGGGGAGAACACTAACAGTATTGTACATGCAGATAGCAAAACATCATTAAAAAGAAGGGAAGAAAGAAAAGTTCAAAATGGATGTTAAAAGATTCCCTGACACTTGTCCTTGATGGTAGATTAGCTATACAAATGGAGGTAAGTGTTAAATAAAGGGGAAGCTATCATAGTGAAATAAGCGAAGACCTGGAGTTAGAAAATCAAATAGGAAAAACACACAGCTTATTTTTAAAAAAAATATTAAAATATTATTTTATTGTGGGCTCTGACAACTCATCGCAATCCACACATCAATTGTATCAGTTGGTACATATGTTGCCATCCATTTTTTGTAGACATTTACTTTCTACTGAGCCCTTAGTATGCTCCTTTTTTCCCCTTCCTCCCTACCCCACCCCCCCGCTACCATCTTCATGACCCCTTGATAGATTATACATTGTCATTATTTTCATATCTCACCCGGACCACTGCCTTCCTTCCCTATTGGTTTCTGTTGTTCTTCTCCCTGGAGGGTGTGTGTGTGGTTACGTGTTGATCATTGCTATTGGTATCCTGTCCCTCCCTTCCTCTACCTACTTCCCCTTACCCTTCAGGTATCATTATTCCCATTCCCTCCTGAATTCCCTGTGTCCTGAGTTCTTATCTCATATCTATATCTGTGTACATGCTCCAGTCTAGTGCAAAGTGAGAATCAACACAATGGTCATGATAGTGGAGGATGAGGAAGTCTCAAGGAACCAGAGGAATATTGTCTGCTTCATTGGTACTTTACTATGTCCTGTTGACTCATGTCTTCCCAGTGACCCCTCTGTGGGAGAATGCTCCATTGTCTACAGATGGGCTTTGGATCTCTGCTCTGACCTCATTCTGAACAATTTGCTTTTGGTTTTTTATTTGTTTGCTATGAGTCTTCTGATTCCTGTTACCTGGTCCTGATGACACCTCATGATAGCACAGGATGCTGTGATTCTTCCAT
>PVJH01010129.1:0-75334 GCA_004026705.1 Nesogale talazaci | reverse complement strand
CACTAATGACAAACAGGAACTTTATAGCTCCCATTTTCCTTTGCTGACATTACAAATGTAAAATTTCTCATTTCCCCAAAAGTTCATCTACTTGATTAATGCTGCAGAGGCTACATATTTACTATCTCTCTGGCCGCAGGAAAGGCTGTGACGGAGACCAGTGGGCCTGTTAGCCTTGTTTGGGGAGAACTGATTCCAAAACAGAGACACCATCCTTCATGGGGCTGCCCTTAGTTTCCACTCAGCATGCACTTGCCTGCAAAGTGCAATGGCATCGCCTCTGGGTAGGTTACTCACCACACCTCCAGGGATGTGGGATGAAACCAAGGGAAACTGACCTGGATCACATCCATTGAGTATGCTAGAGATTGAGAAAAAAAAAGAGTATTTGAAATAAAGGAAGGCATGGGAAGAAATTATCTGGACAAACCAAATAAATTGTTAACAATAACTAATTCCATTTATATGCCCAATCCCTCCTGCTTTGTTTTCTCTCTGTGATTCCGACTGGCCCACCAAGTTTGTTCAAGCCTGCAAGCATAATTCCTCTTCGAAGGCTTCACATATCTCCAGGAAATGTATTTCTTATCATTGTTTTCCATCAAGTAATGGGATTATTTCAGCCTCATTTGCTGTTTTAGCCCAAATGCTTAATAAATCCTAGCTACTTAGAAGAAACTCAATTATTCTAGCTAAATTAACTGAAATATTAATTATTCTCCCCTCTCTTTTCTCATAACACTGGTATCATCAGAGACCCTTGTTGTTTTTGTTTTTGTTCACTGCCCAAGCCCTCACTGGATTTTCAGATCCTTAGTAAGAAGGAACACCTTCTCATTTCCTCAAAAGTTCACCTGCTTGATCTATGCTGCTGAGTTAATATCTCCCTGGAAGCAGGAAAGGTTCTGGCAGAGACCAATGGGCTGGAACCTGTCACAATATCTTTCTGCAATGGTTAATTCCACAATTTTTTCTTGGATAAAATGGAAATAAATAATCTCTGGGTTTAGTCACAACATTATATCTATATCTATATCTATATCTGTACCATTTGTATCTGTATCATCGATATCTATCATTAATATCATCTCTCTCTTTGTATCTCTATCTGTATATTTAAGTTCTATGAGACACGTCTAATCTAGTTGAGCAGCAGAAGGAATGCTGATTAAACAATGAGAAGGATTATGTTAAGTGAGCCATTGAGTTGTCATCAGGCATTTTGCATTTTGTATCCTGCCACACTTCAGCCGCCCAAGGGAAACCAGACACAGGTAACTGTTTTAAATAAACTGAACACAGTGCCTGTTCCTAGAAGCCAATTTTTGATACAAAGTCTACAACTGTTTCCTTATGTCATGTTCAATCAACTCTCCCACTTTCTGGTCATATTAAAAATAA
Organism: Nesogale talazaci; assembly: GCA_004026705.1. Classification (NCBI taxonomy): domain Eukaryota; kingdom Metazoa; phylum Chordata; class Mammalia; order Afrosoricida; family Tenrecidae; genus Nesogale; species Nesogale talazaci. The sequence continues at coordinate 73,933 of PVJH01010129.1, read as the reverse complement.
AAGGTACATTTTTGTTTTACATTTGCTTTGGCGTTAGCTGGAGCTGGAGCATTATTTTTTATTTTTTATGTCAGAGGTCATCTGGCTAACACACATCCACATGGAGAAGTGCAAGCTGCATCTCACAGCTGATCAGGGCTCATTCCACAGCCTCAGTAGACAGTGCCCGGAGACTGGCACCATCTCAGGAGTGGAAGGATGCAAACCATCCACAATCCAGTGCAATAGGTCCAGTTTGTTGGGCTGGCATATTTCTTCTTGTGAGAAACATGCTATCAAGCCAGGTCTCTCAGAGTGATACACCTTTCCAAATAACTTGAAGTGTGAGAACACGGAGAGGAAAGGGATACACTTAATTAAAATGAGGTTGGCTGTGGCCAGTAATCCCAATAATTGAAGCAGTGCCTGTTCTCAGAAGACATCCCCCAATAGACTTGACCTTGGCACGCAAACCAAGATTTACAAATCATCTCAGCACTCAAAATGTCCAATATGAAGCAGAGACACACGGCATCTGTGAGAGATAGACCCTTCCAGGAACTGGGGCAGCTTGTTGAGCACACAACCTGTACAGTCACCCAGGCCTCACACTTGTTATAAGTCTCTACTGTCACCATCTGGACATTCATAGCACTTTTAAAACAAGTTATCCTGCATTGTGTGTGTGTGCATTGCCCCCCTCCCTGTTATATAGACCACCATTTGATTCTGAACTAAGAAAAAGGAAAATGGTTTTGACTCATTTTGAGACTTCTCCAAACACCTGGTAGCTTGGTGGGGAATAGTTCAGAAACCAGAACATTGAGCTGACTCAGAAAGAAAGGAAATCACAGGTAAGATCTGGATTCGCTGCAGGGGACTTTATGTGCCATTCGTACACACTCCTCCGGGGAAAGTTGCATTGATCGATTGGGCATAGTGCTTCAGTACTGAGGTGGTTACTTTTGATCATTAGAACCGATCCTTCCCTATTCCATTCAGAACAGTCGTAAGTCGAATTGTGACACTGAAAATGTGTGTTTGGATCCCCTGTGCCACTTAGGGCCCATGGCTTATTACCCTGCTGCTGTCACCCACTCCCTATCTCCCCTCCTCAGTTACTTTGGAGGAGAATATGCAGAAGGCTCCCTAGAAGCAGGGATGCTGAAATGCAGTCTTTCTTATTTGAATACATAATCAGGAGGGACCAGTCACTAGAGAATGACACCAGAACGAAGTGAAGGATCAGCAAGAAAATAAAGCAGGAGTCTCAAGGACATAGATAGGAACAATAGCTGTAACAGTGGACTCCAGCATATGAAAGACTGTGAAGAAGATGCAGGTGAGGCAACCTTTCTTTGGTTGTATATTTGATTCATTCTCATTCAAATTGATTTCTATATGATTTGCTTTTTGTAGCTATTTCTTAAGTATTTGCTGAACAATTTAAAAATGATATCCTGGTGACAGCATCAGAGAACATCAGAGACAGAGTACATGAAGTTAAAAAGAAATTAAAAGAATTTCTGAAAAGTTTATTTGCATCTTGAAGAGTTAATTATTTCTTAAAATATTACTGCTGAAAGAAAAATCAGCTTTTACAGAGAAAACTCAGCTGTCTAGTACCAATAAGTGATCAATCAAGGTGGGTTTCACACAAATCTATGGACAGAAATCCATGCTGTTTTGTCATCCAAGTCTTACTATTTCAGTAACAGCAGCAGCAAATTAGAGCTCACCTGCTGTTATCTGTAATCTTTGAGTCATGTTGTAAAACATCCAAGTGTTCTTGACTTGTATTTTCTTACTAAAAATTTCAGTGTAAGAAAAAACTCAGGATAACTCTATTAGGCCTTTTCTGAGTTTTGATAAAATATATTTCATAAAATAGACACATATAAATGTCAACTATAAAATAGATGGCTTATATATATATGCATGATCATATATATAATATTTATATATAATACTGGAGAGGAAAATGATTGCTTATAAGATATATTTATATACTTAGTATTAGACAAGCTTCTATTAATGATATACTTATTCTACAAGAGCTCATAGTCTTTCATATTTGACCTGTATTAATATATGGATAATTGAAGATCAAGGTCCAGATATAATGAAGCCATTATTCAAAATGCCACTGATGTCACATATGTGTGCGTGTGTGTGTGCTCAAGTGTGGTCAGCGGGACATAAGAAATAAGAGAACTTAATTTTGACATCAGGCAAGAAAATCAGGATATGGGAAATTCTATTACTAGTGTTTTTTCAATTACTAATCAATTCTAAACACATTCTCCAGGAAATAGAAAACAGAAAACCTTCTGATTTTGTCCTATAATATCATTGTTTCTCTTGTCAGGTATCATCTAGTTAGTTCCAATTCAGAAAGACCCTACGTGCAGCAGAGTGAAACACTACTGTGCCCTGGCGCTACCATTTTTGCTGTTGTTGCTAACTTTTGCCCCAAGCATGACATACTTTTCCAGGGATTGGTAGCTTCTGATAGCATCCAAAGTACTTGAGGTGAAATCTCCACACTGTGTACAGCATTTGACTGAACTTCCTGCAAAACAGATTCACTTGTTCTGATGGCACTCCATTGTGGATTTAAAACTCTTCACTAATGACACCATTCATATTAGTTATTTCCCAGTTTTCCTTTTTCCAGTGTTCAGCTTCCACATGCATGTGATGAAATTGAAAACACGGTGACTTGGAAAAGGCATACCTTTGTCCTCAGAGTGAACTCTTTGCTCTTTATCACTTTAAGGCAGTGGCTCTCAACCTTCCCAATGCTGTCACCTTTAGTATAGTACCTCATATGGTGGTGAGCCTCCAATCATAACTTATTCTCATTGCTACTTCATAACTGCAATTTTGCTACTGTTATGAATCAGGCGACCCCTGTGAAAGGGTCATCAGACCCCCAAAGGGGTCAAGACCCACAGTTGATGTTTTAAGAAGCTTTTTTGCTGCAGATTTACCCAATGCAATGTGTTGTTTGGTTTCTTGACTTGCCTCCAGCAAAATCCATTATAAATACACATAAAATGAAATACACAAAAATGTCAATATTTCTCTAGTTATCATGGTGTTCTTTTTTTGTGAAGGGGTATAGTTAATGTGCTTCTATCTTTATTTGCTTTCAAACCCTGCCATTTAGGCTATTGTTATGTCACTTGAGGAGCCCTAAGTCTTTAGTGGTGCTATGTATCAGGTGCTGGATTACAATTCAAACCCACCAGCTATTCCAAGGGAGAAAAATGAAGCTGGGTGCTTCAACAAAAACTTAAAAATTGATGTATGGCGTGATACTAGAGCCATTGTTCTTAGAGATCCACTTAAGAGCATTTTCGTCTTTTTTTATATTGACTTGCAATCCATACTGAAGGCTGTACCTTTTGTTCTTCATCAGCAAGTGCTTCCTACCTTCTTTTCTTTCAGCAAGTACAGTTGTGTCATATGCATATAGGAAGATGCTAATACGTTTTCCTTCAATCCAGATGTCACATTCTTCTTTATATAGTCATTTTCAAGCTATTTCCATGGCATATAGAATAAATTAGTATGTTTAAGAGATATAACTTGGTGCTCACCTTTCCTGACTGTGAGCCAAGCAGGATTCCCATGTTGTGGTTGAATGATTGTCTTTGGTCTGTGTTGATGTGACACTGTAGTAGTTCCACAAAAGCACAATTAAGATTTTTGAAACTTCCGTTATTCTCAAGACTACCCATACAGTCAAATGGCTTTGCACAATCAATAACACACAAGTAATTGACTTCCTGATGGGTCATTTTTTCTGAACAGGTGGGCCCAACAGAAGGCTCAAACTATAGAACCATATACCTTATACAACATATTAATAATTTCAATTTTACTGAAGATCATTTGGCCATGGTGTGACCATACATTGATAGAGAGCTGCCATAATTTGCAATGGTCTAACAGTTGAATGTCTTGGCATAGCCAATAAAACAGAGGTAAACATCTTTCTGGTTCTCTCTACTTTGAACCAAGATCCATCTGACATTAGGAATGACATCCCTCATTCTGTGTACTCTTCTGAATCTAGCCTGAAACTCTCGCAGTTCATTGTGAATATAATGTTGAAAATTGTGTTGCATGATCTTCAGTCACATTTTACTTGCAAGTGATATAAATTATATTGTTCTATAATTTGAACATTGTGGGGTCATATTTCTTTGGAATGGGGATAAATGTAGATTCCTTCTAGTCAACTGGCCAAGTAGCTGTCTTTCAAATTTCCTGCCATAAATGAGTGAGTACTCCCAGTGCTTCCTCAGCCTGTTTAAACATCACAATTGATAGCCCATCAATTCCTGGATCTTTGTTTCTGGCTAGTGCTCTCGGTGCAGCTTGAACTTCTTCTTTCAGTCCCAGTAGTGAGTGCTTGTTCATATGCAGCCTCCTGAAATGGCCAAATGTCAGCCAGCTCTTTCTGGTACAGTCACTTTCATTTTCTTTTGACATTCCCTGCATCTTTCAAAAAACACATTATGTCATAATATAATATTAACTTAGTGACTTTTGAAATGAACTGTGGATTAAATAAAGGTAATTTCACATTTTCACAAAGTTTAGTTTCCTAGGTGGCTGTGGCATAACAAAACACCGCCAAATGGATGGCTTCAAGAAAGAGAAATTTATTGCCTTAGTGTTCCAGAGGTGAATAGTATAAGTTATGCTGTTTCCTTCAGATACCTTTGAGACATGATCTATTCCAAGTTTTTCTCCCAGTTCCTGTTGCTGCCATTCTTATTAGATCTCATTTGAACTGATAACAACTCCTACGAGCATGTACATAAGCCATTGGTTCTCAACCTTCCTAATACCTTATATAGTTCCTCGTGTTGTGGTGATACTTCAACCAAAAAATTATTTCCGTTGCTACTTCATAACTAATTTTGCTACTGTGATGAATTGAGAAGCCCCCATGAAAGGACTGTTCTAACCACCCCCCCAAAAGGGGTCATGACCCACAGGTTGAAACAGCTGATACAAGCAAACAAAATGTTCTCAGACCTTGTGGCACCAGCCCTGTCATTGCTGTGTTTGAAACTATTGCTGCAGCCTCGAGCCAATTCTTCTCATCAAGGGCCTTCCTCTTTTTCACAGACTAATCCTCCTGCACATTTAATGATGTGTAGTTGTGTCTACCTCTGTGTTTGTGCGTGTTGAACCTATTGCAGTCTAACTCCCCAAGTCGATTTTCCTCTAAGACACCACTCAGATGGAATTAGAACCCAACCTACTATGGCATGACGTAATGTGAATTAGTAACATCTTCAAAGCAAGAATTGATGCCTATAAATAAGGTTACATGGGGCTGAGCCCTGGTGGCGTAGTGGTTGTGTGCGGGACTGCGGCCCACTGGGATGGAGGTTCAATTCCAGCAGTGGGGCTGGGCCTCCTACTCCCACCACCGGAGAGCAGTGATTCCCAAAGAAATAAAAATAAAAAAAAAATAAGGTTACATGTATAGATACTGGCATTAGGAATGTTACCATAAGCCTCTGGCTTGTGGTCTCATGTCTCTCCACTTGCATGAAATATGTCCTGCGAGAAATAGAATTCAGACCAGAGTCAGAGTGAAGGTTTGAGTAAAAAAGAAAGAAGCAGACTTTATAGGGACTAAACAGCAACTTCTCCCCATTAAGCAAGCGATAAACCTTGAGACAAGACTGGGTAAACATCTTAACCTTAAGATGAGGACAAATGAACACCTTGACATGGTATTGTAGCCTGAGACTAACTTAAACAGAAATATGCAGAGACTCAAGTACAGACTAAGCAAACTAATTCAGAAACTGTGTGACCATCTGAAGAGCTTTGCTTTCCACTTCTTTGACAGTGCTTTTAAAAACAAGCAATGTTCCCTTAGACAAGGTCCTTCTAATACTTTCGAGGGGGACCTACTTCATTTTGAAGCATGTCTTATCTCTGCTTAAATAAATTGGTCTTTCTCACTTTGAAAAGGGGACCTGATGCACTTTTGAATGCATGTATTATATGTTTAAGTAAAGATTTTGATTGGTTTTCAATATTGAGTGAGTGTGTGTTTTCCTCTGTGATATGACAAACCCAGGGAGAGCGAATTGTTAGTAAGTATCCTTAAAGAATAACCCAGTGCAGGCAGTCAGACTTGACCTTCCTCTGCAGGACCGACATCACAAGTTTATTAAAGTGGGTTCTTTGAAAAATATACCCCAAAGGACATTTAGCTAGTCTAAAAGCCCTGGAGGAATGTAAAGCAAGACTTTTTATTCTGCTGATGGAAGACCTACCACCATTGGCTATCTTTCTAGCAGGTCTTCTGCTATTGGCTAATTCTTTTGGAGTTCACACATCCTCTCCAGGAATGTTAATCACTGCACTCCAATGACCCCAACTTCATGCTGTGCCCTTGTCTTTTGACTCCAAACCCAAGGGTCAATTCAGTCCCTGAGTTGTTAGGTGAACTTTTTACCTGTCCCCAGGAAGTGCTTCACTACCCCCCCCCCTCTTTTCCATCGATAAGAAAATAAGTCTCCATTGCTCGTCACTGTCCTTTGGGTTAAAGAGGTGTGTGGGGAAATGCGTCTCCACCTCTCTTTTGTGTTATGGTTCCTGCCATCTTCACCTCTTTCCCCTTTGCCATTTCTGTCTAGCTAATAGGACTTAGGAAGACAGAGGAAGCTCTCTATGTACATAATGTTTTAGTCTCAGAAATCCAGAGGAACAGCTCTACTCTATCCACTAGGGACAATAATATGTCAAAATGAACTCAATGGTCCATTTTTTATGGGGGAGGGGTAACAAGGGAGGTTAGGATTTGGATATCTATTTTTATGAGTCATAATGCAATCCATAACAACTCGTACAGCAGGAAATTCAGAGTTCAGACCTGGCAGTGGAACAAGGAACTCGGGGCCCAGAGTTTTCATGATTCTCTGCCCTTTTTCTCAGGCCACTCACAGAGCAGCTGTTGTAGCTTCAGTCATCAGATCTGTCCCCCAGGGTGGAGGAAGAAACGCATGCCAAAGAATGTGTGCCAAAGAATTTATGCCAAAGTAACTGTAAAATTCAGTCTTTCCTGAGGTGTTCCTCCTCCTTTACTGCACAATTTTAGCTGGATATATGGTCAACTGCAAAGGGAAAAAAAATGAGATTATACTGCAAAAAAGGAAAAAAAGATATTTATAAAGAAAAGAGAGAAAAGAATTCATGCCAAAAAGAAAAAGAATATATGCAAAGGCCAATTGCAGTTTCTGCCACATGAAGCAAATTCTGGGGGGATATAACTTATAAAAGGTCTTAAGAGAAATAAGGTGATAATAGAAGGCTGTAGTTTTCCTTGTAATCTTATACATAGCCTGGCTTTTAAAATTATAAGTACATGCCATTATTAAAAACCAACTAGAGAATAGAACTATATGTACTATACACAGGTATCATTTTTTACATGGCTTTTTCATTTATTTTCAAACCATATAACTCCCTCATGTGTCAGTTTTCTATGTAAAGGTTAATGTTTACATATTTCTCTTGTTTACATTGGTGTATTGTATGCAAAAATATATAGCAATGCATTAATAGCAGATGAATAACAAATGGCATCATGACATACTGTACAAAATAAGGGTCCCAGAAAATGACAAATAGAAAAATGAGAGAGGAAGGAATGAGCCAACATAAAGCATGTAGGTAACTTTAAGGTAAAAGAATGTATGTCCTAGTGGTTGATGCACTCTTCTTATAAATAACAGTACCATGTACACAAAACACAATCTAGCATATCACATAATGTTTTAAAGTTGATGTACTTTGTAATTTTATTTCTAATTATAGATTTGATTTGGTTTGATTTATTATGAGAACTATAAACATATATCCAGTACACATCATGCAACCTAAACATGTTCCTTTATTTGTAGTTAGCCAAGGTCACACTGCAACCAAATTAAGGTCCACTCAGCCATCAATTGTTGCTGCCAGTCACACAGATGAGATGAGAATGTTTTATTGACAGATCTGGAAGACAGTGACATATGGTTGGGGTTTTGGGTGTCAGCATAGTTACTTTGCTCTATTTTTTGCTCAGAATTTAGTGATTTTTCCATCCAGAACTGTGATCTACATTCTACTAAGTCACAGAAATTGACATTTTGGAAGGTGATGACCCTGTGCCCTTTTAGATAATATTAATAATGCTCTTAGAGGGAACATCTGTCCTAAGGGGATTTTCTTTCCTTAATGTAGAATATTATAGTCTTCTGGTTTTCTTTGTGGCCAGTTTCCTGATTCTAAATTAGAATTAACAATACAATAATATGGCACTAATCACTTACTCTATATAGTCCAGGAGCATGTATAGATGGGAAAAGCAGAGTAGTAGTGATCAAAAATACTGATTTAGGGATTTACACATAGTATCTGCCAAGATAATATCTGATTTAAAACACCTTAATTAAAAAAAAAAAACTCTTACTAGAAATTCTCTCAAAAGTCTTCTCTCAAAATCATGTTTGTTTTGTTTTTCCCTACAGCCTCTTTAGAATTTTTATCACTTTCATGTTACCTAAAATGTAAATCTACGATGTTGGTGGGTGGGGGTGCTTTCTAGATAATTCTACTTGAAATTGCATAGGAAATTGTTCAAAGATCATAAAAGTTACTGTTGTAGCTGATTGTTATTGTGTTAGTCCAGGTAGACTAGAGGAACAAATTTCAAAGACACGCATATAGATATAAGGAAAGGGTTTATATACAAAAGTAATGTGACACCGAGAAGGCATCCCAGCCCAGTCCAATTCAAAGTCATAAGTCTGATATTAACCCATATGCCTGAAATCAGTCTATAAAGTCTCCTTCTGACTCATGAAGTCACAGGCCAGTGGGTGCAGAAACCTAGCGCTGGTGGGGGTCTCCCCATAGCTCCTCACTTCCAGGGCTCAGGGTCCATCAACAGCATCCCACTCCAGCTTCACAGGTCTGGCTTCATCAGGGCAAAGCCATGTGGTCTCTCCACCAGCTCCTCCAACTTCTCGGAGGCTGCATCTTGTCTTTTCCATGATTAATCGTCTCTGAGACTAACTCCCAACAACTGGGGAAGATAGCTTCTCATCTTCACCAGGGAAATATCGTGAGCTTTCCCAGAAGTCTCAGGAGAAAGCCATTCTCACATAGAGGCCTCATTGGCTACTCAATAGCTATCTCCAGATTAACAGGCTAGACTCCACCCCTACATTTCAATCATAAAATTAACATAAGCACATAACTGCCACAGTTAGAGTAGATATTTGCCTCTTGTGAGTATCTTGGGACTTGAGTATGGAAAGTACCTGGAAGAGTACCTGACACCCTCAACATGTGGGTGTTAATGTTAAAGTATATACCGATCATCTCTATGGGTTATGAGCATCAGCAGGATTCCACTAAAAAATTCTTCTAGTAAACTTTTTCTTTTCTAACTTGAAGCTAGTAAACTGGCTTTGCTGCTCTGGGGTATGCACTCTTATTAGAGTTATTAGCTTTATGTTCTGCATTTCTAATATTATAAAATATACATAGATCAAATTGAAGTCCATAAGGTTAGTCTTTCTTTTTTTTTTTTTAATGATTTTTTGTTGTTGTTGGCATCACTGCCCTCTGGTGGTGGGAATAGGAGGCCCAGCCTTTGCTCCTGTGAAGCTGGAATTGAACCATCATCCCAGTGGGCCGCAGTCCCACACACAACCATTACACCACCGGTGCTCAGCCCAAGGTTAGTCTTTCTTAAAAAGCGAAATGTAATAATTTTATTCTGAAATTGAAAGGAATCATTTCTTCCCTTTTCAATGTATTCTTTGTATTCATATTGTCTTACCTTCAAATTATCTAATTTTTTAAGTAAATTAGGTTGGAGAAAAATAGATACAGTTTTTGCAGTTGTGTTTCATTATGCAATGCTCTTACTGTCCCTCCTCTAGATGTATGGCTATATCAACTTCAAGTACTATGATGATCCAATCACCAAGTCTAGTATTCTACACTTAGTGAAAAATGTGACAAATAAGTTTTAGTTTACCAAAGACAAAGTTATTGACATGAAAATTCTACTTCAACATCCGTTTTTCAAGATGAAAAGTTTATAATATTTTTTCAATATGAAAATGAAGTGTTGGCAAACAGATTTACATCTTCTCCTTTCAACTCAGTGAGAATCAATGTCCATTTGAATGAGTTGCCTCTAGTTTTCCACTTCAGTAATTCTTGGATCTATTAAATTATAACTTTTTATTTTGCTCTGTCCTTTAAGAATCAATATAAAATATTTAATTCTATTGTATTAAATGGGGAATTTGCTAAATGTGAAGGAAGCGGACCCTAAAACAAGCCATTCTAAAATTGTATGCAATTTTTTTTAACTTGGATTCCCTGGGAAATGGCATAGATGACATAATAGGATACAGCAGTAGAGAGGAGCCTTATGGAAAACCTGAGCTGTTTTTCTTATGAAGCTTAAGCTATAAGGTAAAATTCACACTCTCTTGAAAATATTAGCCAAGAGAGGGCTTGTCCATTTTACCTGAAAATAACTTCACTCTCAGAATCATCGCCACCACTCTCAGAATCATCATCCATGATCCCTGTATACCATTTTTACAATTTAAAAAGCATGATAACATATATAAATGGTACCTGTGAAGGAGTCACCTGTTAGTTTACAGTCACACTATTAGCAGGGTGTGACTCCAACTCCCAAGTCCAAGTCCCCACTTTACAACCTCCCTGCATATCATGCAGAGTGAAATAGAAGGAAAGGCACCAAACCAACTGGGTTGATGAAGTCAAATTCTGTAACTGGCAATGCCTAAATGCCAGAGTGAAGTCAAAGGGAAAATGAGTTCAGTGAAGAATCAAGAGCAATAGAGATGCCTATCAAATGGATTCTTATGCAATTAACATTTCTTATTTCTTTAGAAGGGAGAAAAGACTGAACAATTAACTTCCTTTGTTGGATCTGGCATGTTTTTGAGGAGCCACTGAAGTGAAGGAACTAGTACTGGTAGCTTTTGAGGGACCATATGAACCTTGAGTTTCCAGATTTAGGTGATTGCTAAAAGTTTCCCCCCAGGGAAAGATTGATAAGTCACCAGGGACATGGCCATATAGCACATGGTCGGACATAGTAACAGAGAAAAATCTGATTGAGCTCGGGAACACGGGGGATAAGGTGTTTTATTTGCAAAACACAGCACACAAGCAGACCACATGCCCTTAAAGGAGCAAAAATTAAGTTCATGGGGGAGCAAAAATTAAGTTCGTGTCGCAGCATGTCATGAGGACTAACTGAAAAGAGAGGAGTACTCATGGATACGTTCTTAGAAAAGACTCAGAGGCAGCGCATAACGATGAAAAACTTTAAAATGGTACAGTCTGTGGGGAAAAAAATCTGAATAGTTTAAATTTATGATTCTCTAAAAAAAGTGAATCTTCCTCCTACTTTTGTAATTAAACAATGCATACAATAATGTTAAATAGAATTCTATGAATAAAATTTGAGCTTATATTTGAGTAGTGATTCAGTCTCTACAAAAGGAAATCACACCTGGTGAATTTCCAGTTAACCAGTTGGAAACATCACTTCCCATCAGAGAAGCTTACCATGTTAGATAGGGAATTATAGTGGGGAAAAGTTACAACTGAATCAGACAAAACTAATTGTTTCATCATGATGCTGTACACAAGTTAACAATTGATTCTCTCTTGGCTGTATCCTGCCATATACAACCTTAGACAAAGAAGGGGATTCTTTTCACACCTCTTTAAAGTAAACACGATGCTAAGCTTTCTAGGCTGAGGGTATTGGAGGTGCATTGCCAGAGTAATTTTCTGCACTTACCAAGGTCAACAATGTGACTGCAAGATCCTCTGATGGAACCCAGACCACTGATCGGCTTAACGTGGTCCCACTTGAAGTGTAACTTGGAAACCTCAGCCTGGCATTTGTCATTCTGTGGCTCTCTGACCTTGTAAACCAGAGACCCATGAGACCACACATATTCATGTGCTTGACTCCCTCAGACGATCCCCTCCATAAACTCCCACTTCTGCACCTCCAGGGGCAACCTGTCTTCAACCTCGTGACACTTGTGCATTTACAGACCCTCTTCCTTACCTGCAGGAGACTCCTAAGGGCAGCTAACATCTCCAGTTGCTGATTGGCTGCTGCCCAGCTTACACTCTGGAAGGTGGCCTTTTGCTTACCTAGCAACCCTAATTCAACTCCAGACAAAGGTCTGCTCTCTGGTGACCAAACCACACCTCTTACTACTCAGGTTAGTCTTTTCCAAATTGATACTTACTTAGGGTCTCTTCCTCAGCCTTAGGGTACCATATAGAATGTCTTCATAGAGTGCACCTCCTCCTTTATCATAGGTAACAATTCTTCATATTAAACTTCCTGATTGAATGCAGAATACTTACTATAGCATGGAATTTTAAAAAAATCTGAAATAAGAAAATATGCAGCAATTTATTAAGGACTACATGACAAGCAATATGTTAAACAACTTATGTTGTACAACTTAATATTTAAATTCAGGCAAGTTTGATCTTTAAACTCAAGACATCTTTGAAGTCCAGGGTCATATAGCTTAGATAGACTCAGGCAGAATTCCAATCCTTTCTCAATTGAATATATAATTTTATTTCACAAAAATAGGTATTTATAGTGCTACCTTTTTATACTTATGAAGTTATATACTTATATTTACCTGTACATCAATCTTATCAATACTCTGCCCAGAAGGAAGTACAGTCAGAAGTCACCTAAGAACTGAGTATAGCCAGAAGCCTCCTAAGAATGCTATATTGAGATTTCATCTCATATACTTTGGACTGGTCATGGAAAGAATTGGTTCCTGGTGACATCATTCTTGGAAAAGTGAAGGGTCAGTGGGAAGAAAGGAATGTCCTCAATAGCATGAACTGGTGTCCTTGTGCCACATAGGATTCAAGAATAAAAACCCATGTGAGCATGGTGCAAGTCTCAGCACTCTTTGGTTCTTTAGAATTTAACGTCACCACACATCAGAACCAATTCAACAGCTCTGAACAGATATATCGATCTAAATTGCATCTGTCTTGTAGCATGCTAATTGTGTTGAAAGAAATGCTACATAAGAAGAAAAATGAGCAGTGAGTAGTAAAATGGCTAGTGCGATATTGACAGTGTGTGGAAGGTGAACTTGATTACAAACATTCTTTAAAGTTTGGGTAACTTTGGATCATGCATAGTATTTCTCAGCAAAGGCATGATAGAAGGGAGGAAAAAAGATGTACAATTTAGACATTATGCTGAGAATGACAGATATAGAGCGTATCAAATAGAAAAAAGTAGATTCATCACCAGAACATTGATCCAAAGATTTGATACAGAAATCAAGATAGAGGCTGCTGAGAGGGAAGTAGGGATGAAGAAAATAAGTTCCTGGGGGGGGGGGATTTATTGAACCAGAGTCTTCAGTAGGATTAGCCCCATGTTAAAAAGGAGGGGGAGCCAAAGGAGCAATGGAAATAGGTTTCTAGAAAATCTTTTACAAAAGACAAGAGACCCCCCGACAGCATAATGCAGCCATTCCTTTCCATGGGAAGCACAGGAGATTAACAGTAAAACTAAAATCTTAGTGTCCATCCAAAAACTTATGTGAAAAAAGCCTTATTGGATATCTCGCTGAAGCAATTTTTCCCCCTGTGAGTAAAACAATGAAATAACTGGGATTTTTTTTTCCCTCTTACTTAACATTGTTTCATCAATTTCAAACAACCCTTTGGTCATATCCTTTCATTGTCTGGAGATGATTATCTGGCCTCGAATCCAGAACTGTCCACACAAGTTAAACAGCTCAGGTATTAGTTCTGTGTTACTCATTATTAAATTTTATAGGGAATTGAAAGAGCACAAAACCCTTTATCTTGGCATTCTTCAGTGTCTGTTTGGTTATCGTCATACATAGTAATCAAAACAGGACCCTGCACAGAAAGAGAACACACTCTCAAATCTGATCATTCCGGCAAGAATGGCAATTCCATAGACCTTGATAAAAGACCGGTGAGGACTTTCATGACATGTTCCATTTGTGACAAGACTATGACTAGGTTAGGGAAAATGATTTGTAAGCAGAGAAGGAAAGCAAAACTGGAACTCAGTGATAAGGGAGGTGGGGGACCCCCTTGAAGACAATTATTGGATGACTCCTACAAGAAGGCTACAAGGGGAAGATGGCACACAGCTATTCATGTTTCAGTGCCCTGATTTATAGAGAGAGCTATGAACTACTGGGTGATGGTTGTTAACTGTACTCTGGTACTTTTCCAAAATAGCAGAGAGAATTATGGGAGGAGCTGAGAATCAGGCCTCCACATTCTGTTCCAGTACGCCCATGCACTCCTCTCTTCAGAACAGCCAAACAATGGGTTTGGTTTTTTTGGGGAGGGGGGGAGGTGTGCTTTAAGTTAGTTGGTCCATAAAAATATTTTTGAATTGATTATATATACACATCAGAGAAATTTTAAAAGGTGTAAAATAGTGCACAGTGGAAAATAAATCTCTTTATCCTTGGTCCCTCGATGTCTGATCCCCAACTACAGATGTAGCCACTGGTATCAGTTTTTCTTGAACTTGACAAGAGATAGCCAAAACACCTTAACTATCATAACAAATGTGTATCTTTGCATTTATGTGTGCGTGTGCGCGCGCGCACACACACACACCAAACAAACCAAAATCTCCAGCATACTTCACATGGCACTGTGCTTTTTGCTTTTGTTCATTTAAATTTTTCTTTGCTTTTTAACTTAAGAGCATGTCTTCGAGGTATATTCCTGATGAAACAAATAATGCTGCTTAGATGTTCTCTGTGTGCTTATGGAATGGTTTAATCCTCTAGGGGGAATATTCCTATTTATAAACCATTTTAAACATGTCAGTCATAAATAATATATATTGCCTTTAGTATAGAAGTATATTTCCTGGGTCAAGCAATATTTGCATTTCTATTTTTGATAGACACTGCCAAATTGATCTCAATGGTAGTTGTAGCAATTTACTTTCCCATGAATAATGGAAAATGCCAACATCTTTGTATTCAAGCATTCTGGCCTGTGTTCCACTAACAGTTTGCTAAGTGTTATGAAATTGTAATGTTGATTTGCATTTATTTTATTGAGAGAATTTGAGCATTCATGTAATTGTTTGAAAAGCAATTGTTCTTCCCTTGTTATGAATAATATGAGCATATGATTTGTCGATTTTTTCTTAAATAAGTATGTATTTGAGTTTGCTATAAATTAAGAAGAGTGGGTCTTAAATTAGAAATAGACATATTGCACATGGGAAATGGGAGCTCCGGTCTGGAGGGTTTCCACATAGGGAGTGGTAGGAGACATATTCAACGTGATCCCAGATGGAGACCATCTACCAGGCTTGCAACACCATATAGAGTGTCCATGTGGACCCTTTGGAGACGAGAAGCCAGCATAATCCAATGCCAGGACTAAGATGCTCCCTAAACTTAAAGCTAGGATATTTTGGCATTCTCTCTACTAGGGCTAGTCACCTGCAGGATTGAGGAGCTATTCAACGGAACCACAGCTACACTTACAATTCCAACAGCAGCCCTTTCCTAAGGAGTTAAACTATTGAACAACTTAGGGCTGGTTTTCCATGTCCATTGGGAGAGAGGCAACATTCCCTCCAGGACTCAACCTGGGACAAATGTTATAGGAGATTGTTAAAGTTTCCAGGCAAAAATAGAGAGATCACTTCAGCTTTGCCAGCTACTTGGTTTCTCATGGATTTCCGTCCTGGTCTAGTGATCATTGATAGGCCTTCCTTGATGCATCTGAAGACTTCTGGCAGTGATTTGGTCCATTGCTGCTGTGAACAGATATCATGCTGCAGTATGGTCAGTATACCATTCATCCATTTAATGCATCTGGCAACAGTGGTGTCTTTTGGAGGTGAAAGTGCAAGGCTGTGCTCATGCTTTCATCCCAGTTCTGTATCTCCAATCTGAGGGAGTGGGCATCCCCAATCTGATGGGATGCCATAGACAGCATATGGCTGGAAGAGGCCAGGGATAATGGGAGCAGCAGGGGGCCACCTTACATAGATAAGTGTGAAGCTTAGTGGCAATGGTCAGACATACAAAACTGCCCTACACAATCTTGGGCAGGGGCATCTGCATGAGACATTTTGCCTAGATGACAGGAGTGTTTTGTTCCATAGAGGGAGAGAGCCCCATCTCTTTTAGCCAAAGGATCCACTGCTCTGTCTATGCACCATGTGCCACCAGTCTAGAAGATCTGCTGCATACTGCAGAGATGAGCGAAGTTGTTGCCTTGGACATGTCCAAGGTGAGTGGACTGCAGACCAGTATGTGAAACATGACAAAGCCAAGGTTTCATACCTGACTTCCAATATCTTTCCATAAATCCATTCCCCATTGGGGACAATGGGCCAAAAGCTAGTTTTGTTTTTTGGTTCTTTGTTTGTTTGTTTGTTTGCCAAAAAGGACTCATCACAACATGAGTCCTTTGTCAGTGCAAAAAGCCTGAGTTCAAGAGGCACATCAACCAGTATGATCATGAGGTGTCATCAAGACTGGGCAATGGGCTTCAGAAGTTTTACAAAACAAAAAGTATGTTTAGGTGAGAATGGAGAGGGCTTGGTGCAGAGACCCAAAGCCCACATATGGACAATGAAACATCCTCTCACAGAGGGGTTAAGAGGCGGGGGTCAATCAGCGTGAAGTACAGCACTAATGGGTCAATATAATTCTGTTCCCTGGAGGTCTCCTCAACCCCACTATCATGATGTCAGTGTCTCTATCAAATCTAGACTGGACTGGGGCATGTACATAGGTACAGGCAAGAGATAAAACTCACAGCACATGGAACCCAGGAACAGCAATGGGAATAGAGTAATCAAAAGGGTAGGAGGAAGGGAGAAGTAGTGAGGATGGATGGGGCCACTGATCTCAATGAATGGCACATAACCACAAACCACCACCCACCCCCAACTGGGGAGAAGGACAACAGAAAACGGTCGGTGTGAGATTCTGAAATAATTAATAATCTACAATTTATCAGAAGGACACAAAGGAAGGGAAGGGAGAAGGGATAGGGAAAAAGAGGAACTGATCCCATTGACTCCAAGGAAAGTAAATGTCTAGAAAAGAATGACGGAATATATATATATATATATATATATATATATATATATATATATGAATAGGTTGGATACAATTGATGCATGGTTGACAACAAGCGTTATAAGAACCCCAGATATTTTTTTAAAAGACCATGTAGGCACCTTGTAGCTTTGCCCATTTGCTGCTCTACCTCTCCTCATAGGTGACCCACACCCCAGCTGTTGCTATTAAATGACTACTGCCAACCGCTGGGAAAGGTTACCATGAGAGCAACCATCTATCTACTCAGTCTTATGGCCCAAATGCCCTGCAAGGTGGTCTGTATTTTGGATGGTCTCTTTCTTCTGTCAGCGATGCTGCTGACTCAAGGATCTGATGTGAAACATAGCTCAAGGGACTTGCTGACAGCTATCACTGGGCCTCTTCTCATGATGTCTTCTACCAGTTACAAACTATAGACACAGTCAAGATTGCTTATGCCCTAGAGTCATACTTGGTCTCTGTCCCTCTCCACTGGTAGGACAAAACACCCAGAGAGCTATGCCATCCTTGTAGCTTCCAAGGTCCAAAGTCACAGCTAGCAACATCAAGTTCTCAGTCTCTTCCTGTCTCTATCAACCTTAAGGCCTGAATTTGCTGTCCCGCTACTTTAAAAGTCTTTAAGTTCTGTCTTAAGGGAACCATTGCATTCCACTTCCTTTCTTTATTCAGTAGTACACAAGGTCCACAAACGGGACCACGTGAAGGATGAGAGGATATCCAAGGTCCTGTAACCCTGGAAACAACTGCAGTTCTTTTTCCTAAAGAAAGGTGAGGTAGGCTCTGACATTACCAATCAAAGTCTCAGAAACTAAGACAATCTCCACACTATGGAATGAGTGCAGGTGAGGCCCAGTGGGATCACTGGGTCCTGGGTGAGGAGAGCCTGGTCTTCTACCTAGGTGGGCTAGCCTGTGGTACTGGGTCTAGACAGGGGGATGTTGTAAGCAGAAGGGAATTGGGGCCCCAGTAGGGTACCATACCTCCCTTCTGGCCTCACAAAGGGCCAGGGATGTGGGGGTGATGCTGCATGCATCTTCATGCCTGTGAACTTCCAGGCCAGCAGCACTTCAGCAGCCATAAACTCCCTCCCTCTCGCAATAGGTCAACCAGCAGCGACTAAAGGTTGTCTTCAGTCACTACAACAGGTTGGTCTTTTAAGCTGGGATGGAGAGGGGGTTGATAACCTAACCTCGCTCTCCTCCCACCCCCTCCTCCTTCTTTGTCACTAGAAGGCTCTAGGACCTGTGAGTCATGACCCCTTTGGAAGTCAAACAACCTTTTCACAGGAGTCACCTAAAACATCCTGCATATCAGATATTTACATTATGATTCATAACAGTTGCAAAATGACAGTGATGGAGTAGCAATGAAACTAATTTTATAGTTGGTGGGTCAGCACAACATGAAAGGGTCACAGCATGAGGAAGGCTGAGAACCACTGGTCTATGTGGTCCCTGTGTTTGGAATTTTATTCACTTTTCCTGAACCTTCTCTCTCACCTTTCCCAGGTTACTTTGCAGGGTTCCTACCACAGAGGAGGCCTGGAAGTGTTTGACAAGCCCTTCCCAGGAGAGAGTTATCCTCATTGAATATTCTAATCTCAAGGCTTTAAGCCTCACCTTCACTCCGGTGGCCACTTCACCTTTGGTGATGGCATGGACAATACACAAACATGGTAGGTGACCTCGGTGACCAGCACTTTGCCTTTCTCAGCCCTACTAACCCCTATACCTTTCAAGCATCCAAAGAAATATTTCTTCTTTTTCCAGGAATCCTCATATTTATGCACTGGTGTGCAGGTTTTTAGCAGCTTTGTGAAGGCACTAAATGTGAATGCCAAGGGAAATCCTGGCATGACTCATCCTTTCCAGCCCATCTCTGAGGCTCTGGGGTTTTGTCTCTTCAACTGGCTCTCCAGGCTCATCCCCAGATGAGAGACTCCCTAATTGTAAAAACAAAAAGATCTTGGAAAGCTGATCTAGAACCAATCTGAGAGATTTTATTATATTAGAGAACTTACAAACCTAAGCAGCACTATTGCTAATTTGAGCCAGTCTCCAGACTGGACAGTTGAGTGAGATCATTCTGGAGCTTCTTTTTGTACAGAACATGGAAGCCATTGACACTGTTTCTGGTTCTGTGTGGTGCCCTGGTTCTCTGGGGTAGGAAAAGGTGTCAGTCTAGTGGGCAGAAAGACACATGGGAGTGCCTGCTTAGATGCGGTCACTCTTTTTGGAGTGTGACATCATGTCCCTACAATGTCTTTGTCCAACAATTAGTATTTCCTTTGGATATGTTGAAAGCAAGCAAGACAAATATTCAACAGCCTTGGTTCTAAGGAATATCTGGTAGCTTTTCTTCTAAGACTGGTTTGTTTGTTCTTCTAGCTATCCATGGATTATTCCACTTTTAACAGCAACTGCATGAACGCACCTTTTGCTTTTGTTTTCATAATCCAGCTCTCACGTGCATTTGAGTTGGTTCAAAAGATCGCGACTTGGATCAGGTGCACTGTAGTCACTGAGGGGACATCTTTGGCTTTAGAACTTAGTCAACAAAGTAATACCTTAGCTTCTTAGAACTCTAAAGAGGTTTTTTGAAGCGTATTTGCCCAATACCATAGTCCATTTAGTTTATTGATGACTGCTTCCATAGAGATTTATCACTGATACAAGTAGAATAAAAACAGTGAAAACATCAATTTCCTCTCTATCTATCATAGTGTTATCTATTGATCTGGTTGTAAGAATTTTTATTATCACATTCACTGAAGTCTTTATTACCGGCATCAGTAAGTGCCTCAAGTCCTCCTTATTAGGAGAGAATAATGTTGTATCAGATGCCTATGACAGGTTGTTAATGCTTTCTCCAATGCTGGCCATATGAGTGCTCTTCTTCATAGAGTCCAGCTTCTTCTACTACTTCTAAGCTGACAGATTGAATAGGTGTGGTGAGGGAATATAACTCTGCTGCATACCTTGACCGATGTTGGACTGGACAGTGATCCCTTGTTCTGTTCAGTGACTCTCTAATGATCTATGTATGAGAACAACTATTTTATAATTCACAATTTTCTATTTCTTTCCATAATTTACTGTGACACACATTAAGTTGGATGCTTTTGTGTGGCTGATAATGCATAAATAGTTATTTTCCTGTTTTTCTCTCCCTTTGACAGAGATCCAGCTGATATCAGCAATTATAACATTTATTCCATGTCTTTTTCAGAGGCATTCTTGAATTTCTAACAGCAGCTTATTGATAAGCACTACAGTTGTTTTGTTTTTAATTCTTCAGTGGTAGCGTTTTATCATGTGATATTAATATTATTGTTTAATAATTGCTACATTATTTAATGATTGTTTGAAATGGGCACCATTATGGATTTTTTCTAATAGGCTAGCCAAGTAGCCATCTCAAAAATATTCTGTTTTTTTAATACTTCATGATAGCCTTTTACCATGTGATATTAATGTTATTATTTAATGATTATGACATTATTTAATGATTATTTGAAATGGGCACAAATAGGGATTTCTTCTAATTGGTTAGTCAAGTATCCATCTAACAATATTCTGCTTTTGACAAGTGCTGTCAAATCACTCTTCCGACAGTTTTGAGAGTCTCCAGTTCCCTCAACGACAGTGGGTAGCTTTTCTGGTTATGACTTTGTTGATGTAGTAGGAAAAATAAGGCTTAATTTTTGTTATTTGATTTCTTATAAGATAATAAATGAGTTGATGGTGCCAATAGCTTCCCTGAATGATTTTATTTCCTTGATTTTTGTTCTATTTCTGACCATTCCTTTCTTTCAAAGGTATTGTAAGTTTAGTGTCAGTGATATGGAAGGTTCCTCAAAGAAATCCCTGTTATATCTCTAAAAATAAGTTTCCTTAAAT
The DNA here is from genome assembly GCA_004026705.1 of Nesogale talazaci. NCBI lineage: Eukaryota > Metazoa > Chordata > Mammalia > Afrosoricida > Tenrecidae > Nesogale > Nesogale talazaci. The sequence continues at coordinate 52,803 of PVJH01010129.1, read as the reverse complement.
AGTAGTGTCAGATACTCCATAGAAATTTTTGACAAGACATTTTTAACTTAGCAGAGAATGCACATCTGTGAGCCATCCTCGTTTATCATGAGCACTTAGAAGGACAGGACACTTATTTTAAAGATAAACCAAGAAGGAAAAGCCCCATTGTTTTACAAATAGCATTGCAGACATTTGAGGGGAAAGATATATTTAGGCTGCAAAGTCACCTCTGTTGGGCATACTTTCGCTATCAAAAATATGCTACACAGGGCAAGGTAGGGGTGAGTTGCTATTCACCTCAATATAACAATACACCAAAGCATGGGGTTTAGCTAAAAGCTCTCTGCTGTAGCTTTATAGACTTGGCTCTAAGCCCATGAATGCTACAGAGCATTCCATCCATCTTCTCCATCTTCTGCCTTGCAATCACTTCTATTTTCATTGATTGGAAAAGATCAGATGTCATATGGCTAGACATGTATCTGGGTCTGACTCTAAAAAGAGGGGAAAGAATTCATTTGAAACTTTGATTCAATACTTTAAAAAATTGCTAATTAGTTGTATTCCATATGATCCCTTTTTACTTCTCTCTTAAAACTTCCTGCTAGGAATAAGTTTTTAACTCAACTATTTTGTAAAAAACATTTTATGTTGAGGGAATGACATTCAGAAACTTTGCTTCTGAATATAAATGAGAACCATGAATGAGTCATTTATTAGACATAAATGAGAGTCAAATACTTGCTAAAGAACTAAATTAAAACAAATTATTTTAAATGAATAATAAAGCAGCTTCAATCACAGTTTGCATTTATTAATTTAAGAGACCATATGATATTATTGTGGATAAATCGTGCTCATGCACTTTATGTTTTATTGCAGTAAATATGTATGCAACAAAATATTTGCTATTTCAAATTTCTGCTATTTCACATGTGCAATTCAGTGACATTAGCTTATGTTCATCATGTTGTTGAATTATCAAGCTTATCCATTTTCTTCATTGCCCTCAATAGAATGGCAGTTTGCTCTCAATCCAGAATCCTTCTTTACATTTCCCTCTCCTGTCCTAGGTAACTATCATTGAGCCTCTGTGTTAGACAGGGTGGAGAAGAAAAACAAATGTAGTGATACTCATATATGTTTAACAAAAAAGGGCTTTATATCAAGAAAGGACATATATCAAGAAAATAAAACTCCAGTCCCAATAAAACCCCAGTCCATAAATCCAGTGCTAGTTCACACACCCATGTGCAATGATTTACACAACCACAGGCCAGTGGGTGCATTCATATAAATCCAAGGTCAGTTGGAACATGGCAGGGCTCATAGCTCTCAGGGTGGCCAGCAAGTCATAAAGTGAAGGGGAGCAGTTAGGGGGTGAGTGGGGAGAAGACCACTCCTCCAAAGCCACAAAACCAGGCTGGGACTGATTAACAGATTGATTCTAACTTTAGTGTCTAGTTGACATAAAACCATCTAACCTACCACAGCTTTTATACACTGGTCTATTCTAGATTCATCATATAAATATGAACATCTGATGCATGCCACTCAGCACCATGTTTTCATGAGACATCAGTGCTGCAGCATGTTCATCGTGTAGTAGGAGTTCATTTCACTTTATGTTTGAGGGACAGTTTGTGAAGAAATACTTCAGCTTATGTCAAAATTACACTTGAATCCATGAAGACTCTTGGATCAAACATTCAGTTTGCTTTAATCCATAATATTAAGTATAGTTAGAGCAAATAAGAAAGGATATTTGGGAAGGGACTTTAGCATCTTCATAATCTTCATCAGCTACATAAATACTACTCTATCTTAAATCAATACTCAGCTTTAAAATAGCTTGTTAAACACCCCAGATGGGTTGTGACTCTGAATCCCCTTCTATGAAGAAGTTGTAGAAATTCTACCAATCACAGTCAGAGGCATCCCAGGGTTGCATCCCTAAGTGACTCCTCAAGAGTTAGGGACTAGCACAATGACTGCTATTTATACAATATTTTTGGACCATGGCTTAGGGAATTTACATGTCCCCCATCACTCACTGTGTTCTAACTCTGTGGCCCAAATCACAGTTCTGCAGGCAATCTCTAAGATTAAAGGCGAGTCACCAGCTATCAAACTCCAAAGAATACAGCCTGGTTACAGTGCTAATGATTCAATGGGTGAGCTAGCCCGAGGCTGGCAAGAAGAGTAGACTGATGAGGAATGGAGTCTTAAACACAAAGGAGAGGCAGAAACAGGGTTTTGCACATATCTCAGCAGCACAAAACAAGGTGAAGGGCAGAATAAGACACACTTTCTTGTCAATCAGAGACCTAGAGATTTGGGAGATAAGGAAATGTCTATGGGAAGAAAGATTGGAGGCTCCCCCTACCCTGATGATGACTGAATGGGTTCTTGAGTTTGGGGGTTGAAACAAGATCTCAGCCTGAAGTCTGGGGTGCTGGAGTGTTGGGGGGGCACTTACTTGGAATGAGTACACAGCAGAGGAATGGCTAATGGCAGAAGATCCACTACAAGATTAGCCATTAGTGAGTATAAGGTCTGACTTGAGATTTTGGAAGGTCTTTTAGACTAGCTAAGACCTTCCATACGTCTTTTTCAAAGTATCCACTTCAGTCACCTTACTCTTTATACTTAAGTCTTTTTCTCTGACTCTGGTCTACCTGTTGTCACTTGCCTGAAATCTTGTTTTGTTAAGAGGACAATAACGAGAACCTTAAAACTCCAAGGTTCCTCCTGGTATCAAAAGCATCACCCACAGTGGTAACTCAATGTGTCCCTAATTCAACCAGAGAATTCTAGATATTGTTTCCAAAGTATTCTATTATTCAAGAGTGAGAGAGTCAGAATCATGAAACCTAGATTTGATGCCACAGCCCCAACACAGGGTGGGTCAATTGAAGAAAACAACTTTTTTTTTTAACATCACAATTCCCCATCTCAGTATGAGGGGTAAGGATGCTGGCTCAATGATTTCTAAATTCTGTTGTGTTCTAAAATTCTATGGAGCTTCAACTCTATCCATGGCAGTCATCTTCCTTTCGGCTTTTCTTCTTTAAAAACAGAAGGCAACATTTCAAGGGTACAAGTTGTACTATCATGATTAGTTATTTGCAATGCTGTCCTCTGCCTATGAAAACTCTGTAGTGTGACAACTGTTCCCTCAAGGAAGAAAGCAGTGTGTTTTCAGACCCCTCCCTTGACAAAATGGAGAAAAATTGTCTCCAGCATTTGAACTCTACCACCAGTGAGTTGATTCTGACTCACAGAATGGTTAGCACAGGGAATATTGCTCCATTGGGCTGGCGAGGCTACCCCTTTGCAGAAGCAGACACTGGCTCTTTGTGGACATGGAGAACTTCATCTTTTTCCCTTTGAACACCTGGTGAGATGGACTGCTGACACAATGATTTGCAATCCAATGCTCAAACCACTGCACTGCCAGAAATCCCTGAGAATATAGAGAAGTCTGTTCCCAGGGTTTCTGAATTTCTTGTGCATGTGTGAATTAAAACTTGCTGTTGGCCATGCTAGGTGAAGTGTCTGGGTGACCACTGAGGAAAGGACTCAAAATGTGACTAAACAGAGAGTCCAGTTCAACATTTCAAGCTTCCTTGATGAGATAACTAGAGACTGAGCATTGGTGTGTTGAATAATTCAGTGGATATTGTGTTAAGCTATCTCAAGAGAACTTGTTGGTGAAGAAAGATATGACAATTATTCAGAAACTGGACAGTTACTTCTCTTCTTCAAACTTTCACAATTTCATTTTTAATTAGGATGTTTTAGTCAAATAATAAAATGTACACAACAGTAAAAGGCAATCACTCATTGGAAGTATTTGATCCTGACAAAAATAACAAAATAAGCAAACTTTTGGAGTTTCTCACTTACTAAATGGAAAAGAGAAAAATATCGTTTTAGTTCTTCCTACAGTAAGGGGTAAACTATTTCAAATTATAGCTCTTTTCATGATCTAAAATTAAACCATATAAAATTTGAATATTCACTCATTTTTTAGCCAGCAATTTTCTGTTTTAGGATGATCCATTTTATTCCCATCCAGGAAGGAAAATAATAGAAGTTATCCTGACATATTCTGAACAGCAAATATGCCAGCTGAATACAATTACAATTGAAAAGAAAAACTTGCAAAAGCATGACCTGTTTCATTATAAATATGTTGTATGGACTCAAGCCCAAAAGAGAGACTTCCTAAGAGTAGAAATATATCAGGAATCAAATTGAGAGACATTGATTTATTATATCGGGGTCCTTACAGAACAGGACAAACAGCCCTGTTGCTGTTAGCTAGAAGAAAGGCTGGCCAGGAAAGTTTCATCTTTGGGGGGGGGGGGTTCCTTTTATAGGGAACTATGTGTCAGGATCCTCAAACTGCTAGCATCCATACAATTCCGATTTCGGGAAAGGGGCACAAAACTTTCACAAAGGTCCTGAGGTGGCACTTGCTCCTTTACTGTTACATGTGGAGGAGTAGGATAATTCAGCCGTGCCCAAGGACACCAAGGGGGTGGCTGCTTAGCTGCTTAGGCCATTTTGGGAACATTCACTCATGTCCCTACCTACAGATGTTATTTTGTTAATCGCCTTATATCTGAAATGTGTAATAGTCGAGGTCCATGGAGGAACCCTGAGAGCAAGACTGTTTCCTGGAATCAGGAAGTGACTCCTTCATGTACAGTGTCGACAATTGTCTTTATAAAGACCCTCTCTACACCTGTCGTTTGATTCATGATGGGATAAAGACTCTGTTCACGCCAAGACTGATCATTGGTTTATGATATTTTTAATGAAGACTCATGTCTTATTGAGCAGGTTCTTGCCAGTTGTGCTTATTACCAAGAAAATTGAAGACTGATAGACCTTTCCAAGTAAAATACCAGTAGAGGTGTAATATGACCATAATATTACGGAAAGCTTCAAAGCAATTTAAGCCAAAGGTTTTTGGCAGTTCACCTACAACTTCTAGTTTGTGGATCAAATGTGACTTCTCAACATATTGTAACGCAGTGCTTCATTATATTATTGCACCTATTATTTGCCTTTTACCAAACTCCAAAGTCAAACTCACTGCAGGCGTGTCAATACCTACTCAGTGACTGTATAGGGCAGGGTAAAGGCACCCCTATGGACTTCGACAAGCAGCGAGTCCGTCTTTCTCCTACAGCCATGCTGGTAGTTTCCAACGACTCGTCTTGCAGTCAGCAGTGGCAAATGTGTGACACTTTGCCACCAAGACTCCTTTCTTTTTAACTGTCTTAACAGTTGACTTAATAAGATCAGATAACCTTTTCTATATGCACAATTCAGCATTTTTAAAAATCCTATTCTAAAAATTCTGTTCTATCAACCCTGTTCTCTGAGTCAATGCTTATGCTTGCTTTAAAGGAACTATGAAAACTCTTTTTGCATTTTTAAAATTCAATTATTTATATTTTTTCAATATATATTTTTTCATTTTCTTTGTTATTGGTTTACTGTTAGCAGTCAACCCTTCCTATTCTTAGCTGTGATTTCTGGTGAATTTACTTTATAGTACCCTTGTCTGTAATTTAATATTTTTACTAATGACTTGAAGGCACACAACAACAATAAAAGGTAGTCACAATAACAACTTACATTTATGATTAGCTTTCTATGAACCCAAACTGTATTAATGTGCTGTGAACAAGATTCCTGAATTGCCTGTAATGGTTTCAGCTAAAGACAGAGGCCAGGTTGATTTGATAAACACTTAATGTGCTGTGAAAGCTTAAGACAGAAGGAAGCAGGGGAATTTGCTACCTCCAAACTTCTTTAAAAGTTCAGTTAAAAGATAAGCAAGATATATATATATATATATATATATCCCAAATTACTCAACAAAAAACAGGTTTTACAATGATCGCAGGAAACAATGATCTGTAGCTACATTTCTCCAGGAGTTGCCAGACCAAAAATTTGAAAATAATATGTCAGACTAAGAACAATAAGTATCATAAGGTAGCTGTCTATATCTAAGTAATGTCAGTGGCAATGATATTATGTGAAACCTTAGGTTCTGCATGCACAAAGACATGGATAGGAATGCTGACAAGTCCATCTCTTAGTACCAAAAAAAATCTGTCTCACTGGAACTCAATGGGCAATTCCATTGCTATTTTATTTTGTAATCCGTAGCGTAGTTCTTGCTAGCTTCTCTAGCTTTAATTTTAATAGAATTTTAAAATATGCTAATGGAAGCTTTCGATTTGAGAATGATGATATTTTACAATGATTGTTTAAACAGCTTGGGAGGAAAGAGACAAGAGACTTATGTACACAGGAGACTCTTAAAATGCTCACAATATTCCCACATCTAGAGTGTGTTGCTATTGGAAGGAGCTCTAGTTGGTTTCAACCTGCACAACAGAAAGAAACACCCCCGGGTTCTGTGCCTGTGTCACAATTGTTCCAAATTAATCTACTGAGTGCATAACTTTTATTCTACCAAAGTTTTGATCAGTTTAGTCTGGTGGGCTCCAACTCAGGATATTAGCCATTTTTAAGTCCAACATAGTGCACTTTTTGGAGAAAATTTTTGGTCATACTTCGCAGCAGATCAGCAAAGCAAAAGCTAATCTTGAGATGAAAAATGTGGAATGTCCATGGTTAATCAACAGCAATTTATATATATGATGCTTACTGTATTTATTTATTATATAGATATTTACTGTTACTATACATAAGGTAAAGGTGTGATGCATGGCTTAAAATCAGGAAAGGTGTGTGATGGAGTTGTATCCTCTCACCATACTTATTCAATCTATATGCTGAGAAAATACAGAAAATGGATTATAGGAAGAAGATTGTGGCATCAGGATTGGGGGAAGGCTTATTTAACTACCTGAAATACTGATGACAAAACCTTGCTTGCTGAAAGCAAGGAGGACTTGAGGCACTTGCTGAAGAAAATCAAAGATCACAGCCATTAGTATGGGTTAAAACTCAATGAAAAAAGACCCAAATCCTCACCACTAAGCCAATATGTGACATCATGATAAATAGAGTGCAGGTTGAAATTGTCCAAGAATTTATCTTACTTGGATCCATCATCAAGGCTCATGGAAGCAGCAGTCGGCATGTCAAAATATGTATTACATTAGGTAATTCTATGCACAAGACCTCTTTAGAGTATTGCAAACAAAGATGCTACTTGGAGGACTAAGGTATCCCTGATCAAAGCCATCGTATTTTTAATTGTTTTATATTCATGTGAAAGTTGGACATTGACTAAAGAATACTGAAGAATTGATGCATATGAATTGTGGTGGTGGAGAAAAATATTGAAAGTTCAATGGACTCCGAAGAGGACAAATAAATCTGTCTTGGAAGAAGTAAATATGATCAGAGTGCCCCAGAGAGGCAAGGATGGTGAGACTTCATCTTACATACTTGGACTTGTTTTCAGGAAAGACTATCCAGTAGAGAAGGACATAATGCTGGTAAAACAGGGGGCCAATGAAGGAGAGGAGGGCCCTCAGGAGATGGATTGGCACTGAGGTGATTGACCTCTTGGCTCAGGTTAAGGAACAATTGTGAGGATAGTGCAGGAACAGGTAATGTTTAGTTGTTGCGCATAAAGTTGCTATGGATCAGATTGACTACATGACAGCAGCAGCAATAACAATAACATATATGTTTATATGAAAGATTTGGAAGATTCCCAGACCAATGCAAAGTCAAACAAGAGTAGTTAAAAAGTCAGAAAGAATATTTGACCAAAATGAAATATTTTCAATAAAATCCTTAAACATTTCAGAAATAACTTCAAACATAAGTCACTAACCCTGCCATTTTGTTTCTCTGTTGTATAACTGAGACATTGTTAACATGATCTATTAGCAATCAGATAAAACAAGTACAGTAAAATTTATAGGGCTTGAACAATATCCTTGGATGTATTCATGATTCCAGGGGTAGAACAGTCTTTGATGGTACTCCAGGCCAAATTGTCCAGATACAATGTCTATCTTGGAACAATGTAGAATGTCATGGAAAACAATTCCACACACAGAGGTAAGTACCAATTCAAACATGGCTTGCAGTTCAGCTAACTACATGTAGGAAAATAGATTTAGGTTTAATGACTTCCATGAAATTTTGACTTGGCAGTTGTGTTAGTCTGGGTTGACTAGAGAAACTATTTAAGAGACATCCATATGGGCTTTATATACCGAGTAATTGTACATTAAGAAAACATCCTAGCCCAGTCCAGAGCAAGTCCATAAGTTTGATATTAACCCATACGTCTGATATTAATCTATAACCCATATGTCCGATAACAATCTATAAAGTTCTCTTTGGATTCAGGAAATACATGCAATGATGCTGAATCCAGGAAGCTCACAGGCCAGAGGGTGGAAAGTCTTGTGGATACCATGGCAGTGTAAGCATCTCAGTGGTGGCAGGGGTCTCAACGTGACTCCTCCAGCTCAGGGCACTAGTGAAGTTCCAGATGTCTTGTCTGCTAAAATGTCTTCCAGGAAGTCAACCTACATCTTGCCACCAGCGAGTTATTTATCTCCTTGGTGCTTTTAAATGACATTATCAAACTGCCATGATTGACAAACAAAACTTCACCCCTTCACTCTTGATCCTTTCAAATTGACAATAGATCATGTAACTAACACAGCAAAAATTGCCTGAGAAATGCTGGAGCAGCATCTATTTTTTGATACTATGTGATTTTCTCAAGCCAAATCTACCTTCCAGATTAGTCAAAGATGGATTGAGATTTTCACACAAGTTAAAAATAATGACAACAACGAAAACAGTTTCCCACGACATGACTGACTGCCATTAAGTCAATGCTTACTCTTAGCAATCTACTGTGTGTTCTGAGACTGCAACTGTTGACAGCACTTGAAAGAATAGTCTTTCTTTCATGGAGCTTCTAATAGTTTGGAACTGCTGGCCAGGTGGATGGCTGTGCCATGTGCAACCTATAAAACTAGGGCTTCTCACCAAATGACAAGAATCTTAGTTCTTTATTAATACTGATACATATTTGTTGAATATAGCACGATCTTCTCCCTCCCCAAAAGAATAAACTTCTAATTACCACAAACATCTATTATCTCAATTTTAGTATCAGTACATCACTTAAAAGGTCTTAAAATTATGGACCACTGCTGAAATAAGTTTCAATTATTGTCTTTTTCTTCTTCTTTCTTTTTACACACGGAAATGGTGAGATACCGTTTTAAAGTTCTGGCATAGGGCACCCATACATATAACACCTCCAGCATCATTTCCAGAAGTGGAATTCGGCATCACTTACTCTCTTCAATTGTCTGAAAATACTATTTTTGTTAGTATTTGGATAGTAAAGGTATAGGCATGGGCAAGAAGTCATGGTAGAGGGCTGGATGGGGGGTGATACATAGGGTTGCCCCAGCTGAAGACACGGGGTGGATCTGCAGCAGATGGGGCAATGGTGCTTGGCCCCACATGAAACCTGGGGTCAAGACAATCTGAGTGTGGGTACGCAATGCCACTTATTGTCTTCTTTGCTTTTTCTAAATTTGGCTTTCTTACATTTTTAAAAATATCGACACTTTGAGCTTAAAAATGAACTAAAACTAAAACTGGTTATTGAACTCATTTTGACTCATCAAGTTACAGCAAAAATTGATTTTCAAGGTTTCTGAGATGGTTTGAATCCATATAAAGTGACTGGCTTCTCTTTTCACAAATGCTCACTTGGTTTGGACTGCCACATTTTGGTGAGTACCTGGTGGTTGATGCTTGACTCATTGTGCTGCCGGCTAGTTCTAATTAGAACTAACTAAAATGTCTGAACCAGCTCAGGAAGAGTAGCGTGGAAAAACTTTTTTTCACTGAAATCCCCAAATTCACATGATGATAAGAATTTAAGTGAAAATAAATATGCCCTTTTTTTTCAGTCATTTGTATTTTAAAAAATCTCTTTAGTATGCAGATTAGAATTGCAATAAATCTATATATGATTTTTTGGGGGGGAAGATGATTTCTGCAATATGAAGCAATGAGAAACAAGTACACTGAATTTCTTCATTAAATTACCTAAAATTTTATAACTGTCCTCATACACTTTTCTTGTAGAATTTTATATTGATATTTTCTATCCATTGGGTCTAATGTTAGTTGGAACCCCCTTTAGACTCAAGTAGCTGCAGGATCAATATGTGTAGCTGTGCGATGAGAAGCAGAAATATCACAGGCCCATGGGTGCAGAAGAGCATGGGTTCAAGGTACATCAACCGTAGCATGGCACCAACAACTCTCAGGACCAGGTAGACAGCGTAGGCTGTTCCTATAGACAGGAACATTGCCACAGGAAGCAGAAAGGCAACTAGGCAGAGGAAGAGAGGGAGTCCTCAGAGTCTTTTTCACAAAAAGCCACCCCTATCCCAACCAGGAGGCATCATCAGACTCTGACAGGTTGGACTGCACCATTACACAAGTACAAGTTGATGTAAAATATAATTATCACACTAATATTATTATTAAAACTTGCAGTCCCACATACCTGTAATGTACTAAGAACTACAGATTATTTATTCTATTTTGCTTCAAGCAAAATCAAATGCAGTATGTGTTGTTACTAGTCTCACTTTCAAAGTAAAAAGATGGAGTCTCAGATAAACCTTAGCTATTGAAGTTCTTAGCAGTTTTACAAAAGGCAATGTAGTTACTAGAAATAGGAGTTTCCAAATAAACCCCACAATTGGTTATTTGGGTAACAATTTAAGGAGCAATATAATTGCATCAAAATTCTAGGTATACCCTATCTTAAGAGGAACATGTTTTTTTCTTTTTTTAATTTTAGCTTAATCAGTTTCCTTTAGTGTCCTGGAAAAGACAGACACCTTGCGATGCACCCTAAAGCTTATGGCTTAAAGCAGCGGTTCTCAAACTGTGAGATGTAACTCCTTTGGAGGTCAAATGACCTTTTCACAGGGGTCACCTAAGACCATCGGAAAACACGTATTTCCGATGGTCTTAGGAACCGAGATACCACTCCTCTCTCCATCTCCAGGCAGGTCCACCCACATGCAGGTCCATCCACTTCATCATATCTGACACGATGACACCTGTATTTGTATGGGGTGTATGTGACAAGATTGGCTCCATAATGTACTTATTTGGACCAGCCACACATGTGTAGAGAGCAGCCACTGTGCAGAAAGCAGCTGCTGTGTTAAAAGCAGTTACACTCTTAAAAGCAGCTACTCTGTTAAAAGTAGCTACTGTATTGAAAGCAGCAATTGAACGTGAAATGACACATCATGAATTATAATTTATATCTACGGGGTAAACGTAAAATCATATACTCAAAAATTATCAACTACTGAAATAATATTTATCTGTATCATCAGAAATTAATCTGGATGCTGATCAGTCTTTTTATATACAGCTGTGGTTGATGTGAAAACAGTCTCCTTGTAAGAGATATGTGTAAAAAACAACACGGACAATGGTAAATCATAGGAACCTTTAAAGAACTGTATTGAGTGAACAGTATTGAGTGGATGGACCTGTCTTATATCATCTTCTGCATTATTAAAGCAATTACTATATATTATTTTCATTAGCAAACAATCCCATGAGAACATTCAGAAAAGATAGTGAGGATTTTTTTTTACCCTGACCCTAAGATAGTGAGGAATTTTTACAGTATGGTTTTACCTCAATAATTACAGAACGAATTGAGAAGCCACAGCGTATTATTTGTTGTGAAGTTCCGTCAGCCAAATCTGTGAAGCTGAACAAGCTAAAATGTCATTTTGATCACAAGCACCCATGCTTTTCTTGTGAAAATACCAACTATTTTAGAAGCAAAGCTGGTGGACTCCAGAAAGCCAGACTTGACACTGGTGGCAAGTACCACAAACAAACCCTATAGCCACTGGAACTCCATAATTTGGTGGCACCCAGAATCTCTGATGGTGAAATCTCACACCATTGCCTAGAATATACTGTTGCCAGTGGACAAAGACATTGCTCGAGTTATGACTGGAAATAAATTTGTTACAAAATTGAATGCAATTTCCTTATCTAACAACACTGTCTGCAGAAGAATAGATTACATGTCTGTTGATATTCTTGATCCAAGTAATCCAGGAAGTTAAATTCACTCCACTTCCAATATTTAGCATCCAGCTCAATGAATCTACAGATGTCGCAAACTGTTCCATTACCAGTTTGCTTGTGGTATATAAATTAATGATGGTGATTTTAAAGATTAGTTTCTTTTTGTGAACCACTTCAAAGGACAACTCCTGCACATGATGTATTTAACACAGTTGTTATATTTCTGAAAGAGCAGACGATCTCTTGGGAAAAGATTCACACAGATGGTACTCCAGCTATGTTAGAATGTCAATCTGGATTTCAATGTTTGCTACTGAGTGAGTCATCAAAAGTCCTCGGAACTCACTCTATGAGTCATCAACAAATATTAGCAACAAAGACACTGTCATAAGAGTTACAAGAAGTAATCAAAAGTGTCAGAAGTTCTGTCAATTTTGTAAAGGTGAACACTTTTAAACTGTTGACTGTTTTTGCAACTGTGCAATGAGTTGGCTGTCCTGAATAATGTTCTGCTATTTCACACTGAAGTGAGACAGTTGTGAAGAGGAAAAGTTTTAAAATGTGTTTTTGTGCTTCATGATGACCTGAAAATATTTTTTAATCAGAAAGCAAGACTGCAGTTTGAAGTACTTTTCAGTGATAAAAGCAAACCGCAGGAAATAGCTTACTTGGTTGACATATTTGCCATTTTAAACGAGTTAAATTCATCACTGCAAGAACCAAATTCAACATGCCTCGATTCGTCTGAAAAGATTCAATAATTCTAAGTGAAATTCCAGTTTTGGCAAAAAAAAATTGGATAAAAATAATTTTTATGTTTTCTTTAAGGAACATGATATTGAACCAGGAAAAAAGAGTATTATGATAATTTCTGTGAAAGAACTCTGGCACGTGCTTGCAGATGAAATTTCACTGAACTTTCCAAGTATCCCTGCCACACCATTTGCACTTGCCATAAGCCCATTCACAGTCAAAGTTAAAGATGTTCCTGAGACAGCACATGAGAAGTTCATTGAACTTGTTAATAGCAGTGTGGTTAGAACCCTACAATGCCAGTTACAAAATTCTGGATCAAGTGTTTGCAGTCATATCCTTTCTCTGACTGTGTGTTGTGCCTTCTTCCGTTTCCAACAACATATCATTATGAAACAGGACTTTCCAGTTTCTTGGTTATCAAGTCTAAATACAGAAGTAGACTTGTAGTGGAAGATGATCTTTGTTGTGCTCTTGCAAAGACTGCCCCAAGAAATTCTTATCTTGTGAGAAAGAAGATAGATATCTCAACCTTTACACTGTCATTGGTTTTTTTGCGCATACTGTCATAAAATGGGGTAATGTAGTTTATAGTTTTTATATTAAAACACATGCTATCTCATGATTCAAGACAAAATTTTATTTGCCTGTAGCTAGAAATAAATATTACACATTATTTTTGGGATTAATCACTATACTTTAATTATTTTCAATTTGTAACAATGAAAATACATCCTGTATATAATATATTTCCATAATGATTCATAACAGTAGCAAAATTACAGGTAAGATGTAGCAATGAAAATAATTTTATGGTTCAGGATCACCACATCATGAGAAACTATATTGAATGGTCGCAGCATGAGGAAAGTTGAGAACCACTGACCTAAAGAGTTTGAGACATTAGATATGATGTATGCCTTAAAAAATTGGGATTTTTTTCTTCTGTAACTGTGCTTCCATTTTTAAAAATCTGTAGTTCTTTCAATTCTATGAGTCCCAAATACTATGCAAGGCATATCTCCTATACTTACTAGCCCAGTAATTGTGCATTTTAAGTCTTAATTTCTCCACAATGTTGGACTAAACAGTGTTATGGATATTTGCTGTGACCACAAGATTGTCAAATGCATGTGTTCTTTTAAATTAGTAGAGAACATCATGTTATTGTCCATCCCTCTAGGAAGGGGTTATATGTAGACCATTGTGATCAGTTTTCCATTTCTCCCCCCACCTTCCACTTCTACTCCTGGCCTCTCTAACTGAGTTGTAGCTTATAAAAATAATAGCACTAAGAAAGACTCACAAATGGGTATGAGTCTGGAAGGATCCACCTATAAACTAAGGAACACTGAGAAAAGCCTTAAGCTACAGAAGCTGAAAAGAAACAAATATTTTCCCAAAGAGCGAACAGAGAGTGAGACACTGTTCCTGAATTTGGAACTCTAGCCTTCAAAACTAAGAGAAAATCCACCTGTATCCTTTAAAATTGCTTACATTTGGGATGTCTTTATTATAACAATCCTAGATAACTAAGACATTGATCAATGCTGACAGTAGTAAAATTAAAGAGAAAGAGGAAAGACATTCACTTTTTGTTCCCTGTTTCTATCACATTTTACAAAAGCTGAGATTGCAGATTTCACAACAAAACCACTTGGTATAAATAATACAGCAGAGGCAGAAACCTTTCAGATTTTCTTTTCTAACTTGAAAGGCCTCTGAATATTTTTAGCCTTCTTCACTTGTTGGTTTTGATTTGTATTACCGCCATCTTGTCTCTTATGGTTAAACAATAGATTTTAAGTACCAGCTATTTCCTATATATAAAGTGCCTATAAGGACCATACTAGATTCTTATATTTCCCATTTCTATCTTGTTGTTTCCTTTCAATAATACATCATACATGCATACACAAAAATAGTTTGAGGAACAATAATTAGGTAAATAGTCATCCCACACCACTGGTGGGTTGTTCATGCCTTAAGTAGCAATATATATTGTTCAGTCTGAAACTTTTCTCTCTTTCTATTATATATAATACAAAAGAGCTAATTCCCATCATTCAGAACAATAATGTTCTTCTCACTTGGATGCTTTGTTCTGTGTCATAGCATAAGCTAGCCTTTTTCTAGAATACAGACAGTGTGTTAAATAATACTTCTTGAAGTTTTTCTCCCAGCAGGCCATTGAAAGTGGTAAAATGCCATGCCTGCTCTGCTCACATCAAGCTTTGACAAAAACAAAACTGTTCGGGGTACAGTTTCTCTGAAATTACTTTCTCCTACATGAAAAGCATCAAGAGGAATGGCACATAACATAACTCCCATTGCTTACATAAGGAAAACGCTGTGGACTTTGTGTTAGTTTAGCCAGAGTGTAAAAACTGTCAACCAATATGATCATGGGCTAGGGGTGTTGGGGGTGTTGCAAATGAAATAAAGATAGTTACTACAAATCTACTCCAAAGTTCTCAAAATTAAGGACTGAGTTCTGACATATCCCATAGAGTTTTGACTGATACATGATAGGCTTTAGTCTTCTCAAAATTTAGGAGAAATTTAATAAATTAAAGCATTAATATACTTCACTATATTAAAAGATTTATCATATAAGATATTTGTTCTTGTGCATCTAATTAAAAAGTGATCTCTAATATTTTGTTTCCATTTTTCTGTTTAAAAATATCCACATTTTCCACTGGGATGGAGGTTCAATTCCAGCTCCACAGGAGTAAAGACTGGGCCTCCTACTCCCACCATCAGAAAGCAGTGATGCAACCCCCCAAAAAAATCCACACTTACACTTTAAAAATTGCAAAAAGAAAGAAAAAGAAAGAAAGAAAAAGAAAAAGAATAAAATTGCTTGGAGACAGATATAGGGACAACACAAGTGAAGTGCAAACAATGAGAGGCCAAAATTATATACCTGATTAGCATATGGAGACAATGTGAAACAGGTCAAAATGATAAATCCAACTGCAAAAGCTAAAGACTTGTCATTTGATATGCCTCCTGATTCACGTGGGACTTGATCTGGTTTCAATATTTTCTATTTTTTTCATATTGGGATTTATCTCTGCTGTGGTTTGCCATTGTTGGTAGCTGAAATAGTTCTGGTTTATTGTGACAGCCTGGCTGATAAACACGTGGGATCAATTGAAGAGCAGAGAGAGATACATGGTTCCGTGAGCTTCACGTTTCTAGTTCTCAGATCTTTTGCTTTCTGATGGTCAGACCAGGGTGCAGTTGCCTTAACCACTTCCTTGCTTCAGTTGGCAAGGCTCACTTCCTATAAGACATCCCTGAGGAGAAGCTGCATGGACCAACCCCAATGCCTGGGTGTTGGAGGAGCCATGGGGAGACCCTTGCCAGCAGTGAGAGGCTCACACATTTGTTCACTGATTTGGCTCTCCTCCTGTAGTCGGTGTCATTGTGTGTATTCTGTAAGATGGAGGAGGACTTTGTGGATTGGTGTAGGACATATGTGTTAATGTTAGACTTGGGCAGAACTAAGTTTGGATATTTTCTTGATGTATGCTTACCCTTTATATAAAACTCTCTCTTAAAATATGAATTTCTATCAATTTCTTTCTTTAAAGTACCCAGTCTAACACATTACGGTACTAGGAGTGGGATACTGGAGAAACAAATCATAAGATGGAGAGTAAATGTTTATTTGACTTCTCCCTGATGGTAGTTTTTCTTCTTTGTCTAGCCAGAGGTCAGATAAAGCCACACTGTTTATTTTGTTGTTTTCTGGGAAAAATATGGGAAGTATGAAAATACAAAGTTTGTAAGTGCACTTGCTTTCAGTCATTAAAATTTGATCTTTAGATGGGGTTAGGCCATGTCTGCAAAGAAAACACTGAAAAGATATGGCCCACTCAGTGCTTTGGAGTACTCAGGAACCAAAGGTCTTTGTCAGAAGCTGGAAAAAATCTGGAGCCATGAAGAAAACTCCTTTCTGGGACTGAACATTAACAGGAGCCCATGTGCAAGCTGAGACGGTTGCTAGGTGACCACCTGGATCTACCTGCTGAGTGGACGTGGGAGAAATGAAGCAATCAAGATGTGGGTTGAAGTTGGCTGCTGCCACCTGTGGACTTGTTTCATAGGCCAAAAAAAGGAGAAGACGAGAGATGGTTGACTGGTCTGAAGTTCATGACCTGGGACAAGAGGACTAGGCTTTTTGAGTGTTGATAAGAGCCCATGCTCTAAAGGCAAGGTAGCCTAAGGGCACCCTGAGGAGACTGAGTGAGGCAGCCTACATTGAGTTCACCAGAACGGACTAGATGAAGAAATTTTTGAACCTGTGAACTGGTACATATTGTTGCAGACTCTATGAACGACTTGCCTGGATTTGATTTTGCCTATGGATGCAGACTTCATAAGGCTCCAACTGGAATAAAGTTTCTTCATGCTGAAAAACTATTGTCTCCTCAGAGCACTGGGCTGATGCACTGGGCAGTAGATAAATTTGATAGCCAAAACTGGGGAGGGGGGAATAGAGGCATGAAGTGGTTGGTTTACAAACTTTCACAAGTGGGGATCATATTCATAGAACTTTAGGATTAAGGTGTAGATGTTACTTAATTGCAATTGTGAGGTTAAAGAATTATGTACAGAGGCCACGTTGGCAAGGGGTGAATTGCTATAGTTAGAGTTTATTGTGCCAACCTGGCCAATAAACTCATGTGAGATCAATTGAAGGACAAAGAGAAAAAATGGCTTGGTAAGCCTCACCTTGCTTGTTCTTAGGTCTCTTGCTTTCTGAGAGTCAGACCAGGGTGGAGCTGCCTTAGCCAGTTCCCTGCTTCAGTTGGCAAGGCTCACTCCCTATAAGGCATCCCCAAGGAGAAGCTGCATGGGCCAACTTCAATACAGCCCCATGTGCTGCAGCAGTCATGTGGAGACCCTTGCCAGCACTGAGATGCTTACCCATTTGTTCACTGATTCATATTTCCTCCTGTAGTCAGTGCCATTGTGTGTATTTTGTAAGATGAGGGAAGACTTGGTGGATTGGTGTTGGATATATGGATTAATGTTGGACTTGTGGGCTCAGGAAGCTCTGGATTGGGATGTGTTCTTGATGTGTGCTTACCCTTTCTATTAAATTCTCTCTTAAAATATGAGTTTCTTTGGATTTGTTTCTCTAAAGTACCCAGACTAACACAGTAGTCTTCTTGAAGTTTTGTTTTGTGTTTTCCTATGTATTTTGGTATGTGATACTCAGAATTGGTGAATCTGTAGAGATAACAACTAGAATAATGGTTCCTGGGGGATATGGAAAGGAGAGACGGTGAGGGCGGCATGGAGAAGTTGATATCAAGGAATTCAAAGAGGCAGAAAATGATTTGAAGCTGATTTGGGGAGCAAATGTACAATATTGCTTGATGTGATTGAACAATGGAATGGTATGATGTTTGGATTAGAAAAATATTCTTTGGAGAAAAAAATGATATATAAGCATGTACAATCTCTACAAGAGGTAAATCTGGAATCTTAGAGCAACAATTTTCATCAAATCATTGCATAAGGCACTGCATGCTTTCTTGGGAAGAGGCTTGAAATTTAAATTATCAAAATTGCTGTTGCAAGGTGCAATTGAGTTTTCTCCCATATATAGAGACCCTATCCATAACAGAATGATGTACTACATTGTCTTGTTCCAGCCTCATAATCACTCAGTGTTTGAGCTCATCAATTCAGTCACTGTGTCAATCCCTCACTTGAGGCACTTACTGTTTTTCGCCACCTCTCCACTTAAACAGACATGAAGTTCTCTGGGGACTGGTTGCTCCTGACAACATGCCCAAAGTATGAAAGACAAAGTCTCCCCATCCTGGATCTAAGTAGTACTCTGGACTTACTTCTTCAAAGTCCTTTTAGCAGTCCATACTATTTTCAGTATTCTTCACTAGCTCCATAATTCAAATGCATCTATTCATCTATGTCTTCTTCATTCAATGTCAGATTTCCAAGGGAATATGTGCTTGAGTCAGGTAAACATTAGACCTCACAATAACATTATTTTCCTTCAAAATTCCAAAGATTTATTGTGCTGCAGACTTAACATAATGCACTACATCTTCTGGTCTCTGGATTGCCATTTCCATGATCACTGATTGTGGATCCAGGCAAGACATAATCTTTGACAGTTTCCACCTTTTCTCCATTTATCACAATGTTACATAGTGGTCCAGATGTGAGGATTTGGGTCTTCTTCACATTGAAATGTAATCCATACTGAAGGCTACAATTCTTCATTTTGCCAGAAAGTGCTACAGTTCCTCCTCATTTTCAGCAAGCAAGAATTTGGTTAGGTATGTAGATTTAATATCTAAATCAGATATGAATGTTTCAGTAACAAATGACACCAATAATGAATCCACCAAAAGTGCATCCACTAATGTTGGCAAGGAAATGACAGCACAGCCATGTCACTGGATACTAAATCCAAGACTCCCCAGACTTTTTTGGTGGGTTGCATCATTCTGAAGGTAACTAAGGAATCAGCTTTCTTGGGCTTCCAAGTCTTTAATCAAAATTAAAAGAATTAATTCCAAGTCTGGAATCAAAATGAAAAGAATTAATCTTACTCACGACTGTGATTCATAATTATAAGGGTTTGTTCATATGCTATACATGATGGTGGGACAAGAAGAAAGTAAAAAGAAATAGAGGAAAGAACAAGGAGGCAAAGGACATTTATAGAAGTTTAAGTGCAGATATGTACATATGTAAATATATTTTATATGATAAAAAGGAAATAGATTTATGTACATATGTTAGGTATTAAGGTAGCAGATGGACACTGGGTCTTGACTCCCTCAATGCAATAATATTTTGATCTAATAACCTGAAATTTCATGATGTTTGCCTTCCTGACATGATCTTTGAAGGCAAAATGTGTGCATAAGCAAATGTGGTGAAGAAAGCTGATGATGCCCAGATATTGAGAGAGCTGGAGTCTTAAAGGCTTGAAGATAAGCAAGTGACCATCTACTTGAGAAGCAACAAAGTTCACACTTAATAAGCACACAAACCTCTGTGATCATGAGGTATGGATGTGATCAGATATCAGGCATCAAAGGCCCAGAGCAAAAATCCATGCCAATGTGAATGAGAGGGAGTGCAGAGTGGAGACCTGAAGCTTCCGCTCATCTGTAGACAATTGGACAGCATCTTGCAGAAGAGTCACAAGGAAGAGACAATCCAGTCAGGGTGTGGCATAGCACTGATGAAACATACAATTTTCTTCTATTTTTTTAGTGCTTACCCCACATTCTCCATCATGACCCCAATTCTACCTTACAAATCTGGGTAGACAAGAACATGTCTGTGGACACAGATAAGAGTTGGAAACATAGAGAATCTAGGGCAGATAAACTCCTCAGGACCAAGAATGAGTGTAGCCATACCAGGAGAGTAAGGAGAAGGTCGGGGGAGAAAGGGAACATTGATCACAATGATTTAACTATCATCTCCTCCCAGGGAGATGGACAAAAGGAAAATGTGTGGAGTAAGACATGGGTCAGTGGAAAACATGACAGAATCATAATAACTTATTAATGATCAAGTGTTCATGAGGCAGGGGGAAAATAAGCAGCTGATACCAAGGGCTCAAGTAGAAAGAAAATGTTTTGAAAACGATGATGGCAACATATGTACAACGTGCTCATCACAATGGATGGATGGATGGATTGCTATAAGAGCTGTGCATACTTCCCATAAAATGATTTTTAAAGTGTAGTGTATATAGTTTTCAGATGCAACATGGTGCAGAATTAGCTCTTTAAAAATATCCTTAGAAGTTAAACAACTATATTATTTTCTTTCCTTTATTTCTCATTTTGTTTATTTCTTACTTCAGGTCACTAGTTTCAGTGTTTCATCAACCCACAATGACTTAAGACATTGTAGATTTCATAAAATTTCATGAGATTTTAGACTTCATGAAATTTTGTTATTAATTTCCCCTTTCCTATGAAGGTTCTTTTATTGCTTCTTCAATCAAAATGTTCAGTAATAGCTAGAACCATCTAATTATTCTGCCCTCATGGCAAAGAAGAATGTTTATGGAGGTGATTAGCAGCACGGTTTATTTCCTTTTTCTATTCCTGAGTCTCCTTTGTCTGTTGATCAACTCACTGTATAGAGTTGATTCTGATTCATGGAGATCCCATATAGGATTTCTGAGGTTTTGTGGATCTTCAGAGGGTATACTGGCTCCTTGTTCTCCAGAGGGCTTCTTATTCGAGGTAAATGGAATCCAATTACTAACTGTGCTTTGGATACCCATTTGCAAGTTTTTGAGAGACCAGGCATTATACAACAAACTAGGGAGGAGCAAGGGAATCACTGGAGACATGATTAGATCAATTAACTGATATGTCCGATGATATCAAATATACTCTTGCTTTATTTAAAACTCTTAATGGATGATCTGAATACTTTTACTGAATAGTCATCTAGAGACTTTTAGCTACTTGATATCATTTATAAGTCCTTTCTCTTCTCCGCCAACTTTTTTTAAAAAATCATTTTATTGGGGATCCATGCAGTTCATATTTGCACATCTGTTTCCATCAGCATTCTTGAAACATCCTCCTTCCACTTAGGCCCCTGGTATCAGCTTCCCATAGTGTCCCTCCCTCCCCAGTCCCTTTCCCCCATGAACCCTTAATAGTTTATAAATTGTCATTATTTTGTCTTATCATACACTCAACCCACTTACCTGTTGTCCATACCCCAGAGAGGAGGTTACATGTAGATCTCTACGATAGTTTTCCCTTTCTACTTTACCTTCCCTCCACCTCCTGTTATCACCACTGGCCCTGAAGGGATCATCTGTTCTGCATTCCCCATGTTTCAGGCTCCTATCTGTACCAGTGTACATCCCCTGGTCTAGCCAGATATGCAAGGTAGAATTGGGATCATGATAGTGGTTAGGAAGAAACATTTAAGAACTAGAGGAGAGTTGCATATTTCATTGTTGCTACACTGTACCTTGACTGACTCGTCTCATCCCTGCAAGCCATCTCTAAAGGGATGTGATTTCACCTATTGATAGGTTGTGAGTCCACAATCTGTACTCCCTCTCATTTATAATTATAAAATTTTTAGTTCTTTGATTAGTTCCTGATCCCTTCAACACTTTGTGGTCAGACAGGCTGGTGCTCTTCTTCCATGTAGGTTTTGTTACTTCTGACCTAGATGGCCACTTGTTTACTTTCAAGTCTTTAAGACCCCAGATGTTATTTCTTTTGATAGCCAGGCACCATCAGCTTACTTCACCACATTTGCTTATGCACACATTTGTTGTCAGCGATCATATCAAGAAGATGAGCACCTAATGCTATGATTTTTAGTTCTTTGATGCCTAATACCTGATCCCTTCAACACGTTGTGGTTAGACAGGCTGGTGTACTTCTCCCATGTGGGCTTTGTTGCTTCTGAGCTAAATGGCTGCTTGGTTACTTTTAAGCCTTTAAGACCCCAAACACTACATCTTTTGATAGCCAGGCACTAACAGCTTTCTTCACCACTTTTGCAGACTATTTTGAACATCTACTTTTTCACCATAGTTTATCATTCATATTCTTTCTGCTTCCCAGTTGTAACTTCTTCAAGGTTAGCTGACTTTCAGAGTTCAAATTTGGAAAGAGGGAAAACAGCAGTCAAAGGATAAGGATTCATTTGCTCTGACTTCACATGACTTCATGTTATAGACCTTGGAGTCTCTATGAAAGCTGGTTCTGCTTCTCTTCTTTTTCTTCCTTCTGTACAATTCACTTATTTGATTTCCTGTTTTCCTCACCTCATAGAAATGCAAACTCTTTGATATCATCAACCACACCACAGGAGATGCCTTTGGCTTTCTTGAGTCGGATTTTAAATTAAATTTAATTAAACTATAACTTAAATGCAATCAGTGCTACTTGTTTCCCCAAGCATTTTGATGTTGATTTTTGGAGTTTATAAAATACCTTGAACCTCTCAAAATAAATTCATTTTTAATGACCTTAAAAATTAAGGATTCTCAACTCAAAAACAATCAAAATTAAAAACACATAATTATTTCCAGACATTTGACTTCTAAGGGATTTATTCTTGTATGAGTGACATAATGCTAAAATACTAGTGAAACTTTTAATTCAATAAAAAATCCATATATTGGTTATTCAGGGCCATGTAGGTAAATATGATTTATCCATTTCTGTTGTTAGAAATAAATACCCAAAGTCGTTTACATAAAAAGGAGTGACATAAAGTAAATACTTACATTAGCAGAGGATGTCAATGGAATGATACAAACCGAATCCCTAACAGTGGTTGCCTCTGGAGAGTGAAAATAGATGGCTTGGGATCTGCATATTTCTTTCATTCATGCTCTTTCATACTTGTTTTATAACATATGCATATATCACTAGTTTTGAAATAGTTTACATCAATAATTGTCAAAGTGAGTGATATCACTCCCTGGGGACTGGAGTGACCCAGGAGGGTTGTAAAAGATGATACTTAAAACTTTATCCAGATTATGCACTATAGAATGAAAAAGCATTTGCAAGCATACATGGCTACTTTTTTCTGAAAAGATGAATAAAGTCTTCCTTCTGCTTATTGGAGTGATCTATAATTTAGAAAAATAAATAAAACAAGCTTGAAAATGTCTGGATAGCTTTATTGAAAATTTTAAGTACAAGTAGCTGTTATTTTGGTATCATACTACCTTGGTTTCAAATCAAACAAATTAAACTTGACAAATCAAACAGCTAAATAAGTTGCCATCCATTTGACAGTGGGTTTACTATTTTTGATGATAGAAGTAGCCAAGTACTAGATCTAGAATTTATCTGAGATGCCTTTGGTGCATGGAAAACAATCTGCCTGGCACTCCAATAGCAACAGGGTCACTCCTGATAGACAGGTTTCATCAGTACTCTCAGACTAAGAGAATCTCGGAAGGAAGACAAGGCAAGCTATTGGCACATAACACCTCCAGTAGCAGGAGGAAAACAGTGTCTAATATAGAGCGTGAGATGGTCCCTTCAGGTTGGTACAACTCAAACTATGACTAAGGAAGATCTTCCTCCTCAAACTACAGTCCATCTTAATTAATGGATGGAGCAATGCTTCAGTACCTCATTTTCTTATATAGTACTATACTCACATGAGTATATATGCGACCACATGTATTGCAAATATTCAGGACCTGGGAAGGTGTTGTTGTTGTTGTTGTTGTTAGGTTTACACAGTTGGTTCCAGCTCATAATAACACTACATACCCAGTCCTGTCACTTCCTCATAATTGTTATGCTTGAGCTCTTTGTTGCAGCCACTGTGTCTCTCCCTCTCCTTCAGGGTCTTCCTCGTTTTTTGTCACTCCTCTGCTTCACCAAAGATGATGTCCTTCTCCAGGGACAGTTCTCTCCTGGCAATATGTCTCGCCATCTTTGTCTTTCATGAACACCCTGAGCTTCTAAGACAGATTTGCTTATCCACTGGCAAGCCATGATGATTCTAGCAGCCTTCTCCAGCAGGGCAGTTCAAATGTAGCAATTCTTCATTTAGTCTTTGTCATTCAATGCCCCACTTTCACATTCTTGTTTTTCTCATCTAAAGAGGTCTTGTGCTGCAGAGTTCCCTGACACAACACATCTTTTGATCTCTCGACTGCTGCTTCTGTGAGCGCTGATTGTGAATCCAAGCATGACAACATCCTCGACAACCTCAATCTTCTCTCCAATGATCGTGACATTACTTAGCAATGGCTCAAACTTAACAGCAATTTTGGGGACTGGGCAGGACCAGGCTGTGTTTCTTTCTGACATACACAGGTTCTCTGAATTGGAGCCCAATCAAAAGCAGTCAATAACATTAAGAACAAAAGGAGAATGACCTACTAAATTTTTAAATAAAATAAAAGCATCCATGATCTTATCCTTAAGAAAATTCTAATTAACAGGAAAATATAATATGAACATAATGTGATACAAAAATTAATGAGGGAAAGGAAAAGAACAGTGAAATATTCTGAGATTTTTAATAGTTTTTAAAATCAAAAGACAATGATCCAACAACAGATCGGTCTATAACGTGAACAAGGAACATAATTCTCAGAAAAATTAACCATGTAAGACTCAAGGCACAGTGTTTACCTCCAGAGTTCAGAAGTTACAGATGGGTAGGAAACCCAGGCAGAAAGTGGGCAGAATCTGTTATATTAAGTAAATTGTAAACATTGAAAATTATTACAAAGCAAGATGGGTACAAATTGTTGAATGGAAAATGATTGCTCTGTAAATTTGTCCCTAAACTAAATGGTGGGGGTGGAGGGGAGTATTTATGTTAATGACATTGGGTTTGTTTTTTGGTTTGTTGTTACAGCCAAGAACACTAAGTATTAAGTTTTAAATGATGAGAGTACTATGGAAATAAAACTGCATAAATGAGAAGGTGGAAAAAGTTGTTTGTTAAAACAAATTAAGAATTTCAGAACTTCAGAAATTGAAGTTATTCTGCAGTGAGACACAGCAGTCCTACTCACAGCGTGTGCATACTTACACGTTCCGGATAGAAGTGAGACTTTGTGGTCACTCCTTTAACAAGATTCTACATTTCAAAGTGGCGCACTTGGGTAAGCGGAACAATGCATTTCATCCCATCCTAAGACTCTCGTGGTGAACCTGAGGATCAGTGCCTTTTAGAAACATCTGACAGGGAACATTTTTTCTTCCTTTGACTTGCTCCTGAAACAGTGTTTCCAAAAGGGAGCGCTGTCTTTCGATAAGTTAGTCACAGCATATTTTTAGACATTTGAAAGCTAGTGCTGTTTCCAGCAAAGTGAATAAAGTTTGGTAAATGGTAGACTATTGGTTTCTCTGTCTCTGGGTGCCTTAGCTATTTGTACATGAGCAGTGAATCACACTGCTGAAAAAAGCCAAGTATATTTATGCAGAGGAAAAGCATCTCAGACTCTGCTTATATACTGAGAGTCTTATGTTGATGATAATACACCCTATTATTATCCTGCCCGCAAATCTGATTCTGGAAAGACCTTTGGTAGAGAAAGCGTCTTTAAAAAAATATGAACTGCTCCCAACAGCATTTACATTTTCTGATACATATGCTACTGCCAGAAGTATGATGGTGTCCTCTAAAATGGAATCCAGAACGGTCAACATGTTTGTGAAATTTGTCAGTGTAACAGTTATTTGATAATAAATTTTTACTTGAAAACAACAGTTACATGAAAACTAATATTGGTGGGACTTAACAACAAGGTCTTTGAGATGAATAACTGCATGTCCAGCTATATTTCTATCTTCAAATGGTCATACTATTTTATGCTCAGGAATATCATTGAATAATCATCAAACAGATAAAAATGAAAATATATTTTCCATTCTTCCTGCCAGAATTTCTCTCCATTGCCATTGTGTGAGCACTGAAGATTGGTGGTATGTTAATAAGTACTCAGAGGGTATTTATGTGTGGGTGGTGGAAGGGTTTGACTGACCAGTCCTTAGATTAGCAGCTGAGTGGAAACTATTTGTATAACCCAGCAATAGCAATAGCAGAGTGTCTGAGTAAAAGATATCAATTTAATGTTTGTGTGTATGTGTATACTGAAAAACTATCCACCAACCTCTATCTATCTATCTATCTATCTACCTATCTATCTAATCATCTATCATCTATCTTTCTATCGAGAGAACTAATGAGCCCAGTGAAGTACATATTGATCATCTCTCTCATCCACTTAATGTTTTGGTTATACAAAAGATTTTTCCTAGGATAATAGTCCCCAAATTGCTAGTTACAATCCAAACCAGAACAATATCAATACATTTCCACTTTGATGTACATGGGTTATATCAATGAGTCATATCATGACTCATGAGTCATATCAATTTGTCAGAAATTGGCTTTGATTTCTTTATCACCATCAAACTGGATCATTACTTAATGAAAGCCATCATTCTGTCTGCCTAATCCAAAGATTGTTCATAACAATAGCAAAATTGTTTCCCGTTTTCTGTGACCTTATTTTGTAATAATCTATATCAATGATTAGAATGAATCTTGGCATTGATGTGGTTTGCAACACTTTGAAACTCACTATTCCTATAAATGAGCAACAAAGAGAATCTTCTTTGAAGCTGAAGATAATTGTAACCACTATCTTCATATTTGTCTAGAAAGATTATGTCTAAAGGAACCATGAATTTGTATTTATTGAGACAAGAAATGTTGACTCTACAAATGCAATGAGGCATCAGAAATACATGCCAATAGGCTTAAGCAAAGGCAACCGAAACCATGACAACAAAGATGATTCATTTAGCTAAAATTTAGTTATTTTAAACAAAGGCTATGGGAACAATGAATGCTGGAATGAAAAACAACTGAATATCTATCTTGTTAACTTATAGTTTAAAAGTCATAATTTAATAAGAAATGAATGAGTCCTAAGTTCCTGACTTCTTTTTCAATCTCTGAGAATGCAAAAGTCAGAATCTCTTAGGTATCACTGCCTACTTCAGTAATGTTTAACAGGTCACTCAAGAAAGATAAAAAGTTACATATACACTGCATATGACTGTGACAGCGAAAAAAAATTCCATCTCTTACAGGCTCATTGACTTTGCAAGTCATCTGTGAATGAAAATTCCCTTAACTTTTCCAGTCATGAAGATATGATTAGCGCAATGTGCTATTGTGAATGAGCCTGAATCATTCCATTAATGGATTCCATGAATAAGGATCTCTGCACATGCCCTCCTCACCCCCTCCCCACTTACTACTTCTTCCATTCTTATATTGTACATACATAAGAGATTTTTAAAACAAAATGGCAGGATACAAAATAAAATGCATGAACTTATTTTTGCATGATTAATCATATGAAAACAATACCAAATAGAGTTCATTTTAACTACATTAAGACATGAATAGGAAGGAAGATCTGAATAACACATCAAAATGTTAAGAAAATGAGTACTGTAAATAGGAATGCCATGTGGTAAGAAGACTGCTCTTCCATTTGAATTTTAATAGCTCAGATGACTCCCACTCCATTCAATCCTCAGCCTGTCCTCTAAAAAGGAAAAGAGAAATTCCTGTAAAGATGGTGGTCGATTTAACACTTGTCACCAGTAAGTGCTCCATCACCAAGACTTTTACTCTTTTTTTTGGGGGTGGGGGGAGCATCACTGCCTTCTGGTGGCAGTGGAAGGCCCACTCTTGCTCCTGGAGAGCTGCTGCTGGATTTGAACCTCCAACCCAATAGGCCACAGTCCCACACACAACCACTGCGCCCCTGGAGCTCAGCCTGACTCTTATTCTTTACACTCAGTAATTCCACAAAAAAGTTCCCACATCATCGAAATTCTGAAAATATCCTTATTAGACTCATCGTATTTTTTTAAAAAAGTAGAGTTGGGAATCTCATGTAATTTTAAAGAGTTTTATTAAATGTTCTATAGATTGAATATATCCATTCTTACACATGTACACAGAGAAGGATACTTCAATTATTTCTTAACTTTTAAGTCTACTCACACAATCAGGATTGTTTTTTTCTACCTCTTTAGAACATAAACAAAGTTTACTATAATGATGTGGAAAGGGTGGAAAGTTTTCAGAACTTTCCTTTGCTCATTGGAGATGACACAAAATGAGAAGAAACTATGCTTGTATCCTTTACTAGTTGGAAAGTAGAATGCAATCTTGAAAAATTGGAAGTCATAAAAATGAAGGGAAACATATACAGATCTATATCTTAGGCACTAATGAACTGACAGCATTACCTACTTTGAATCAGACTATAGAATAGACCATCAATTATGCATATATAAGTTTAGGTTGAACTTGAAGAAAATTAAAACAAGTCTGTACATTTATTACTGAGAGAACTTGTCTGCAGCCATACAGTGTTCACAAAGACATGTCTAAACCTATTTTGTTTGGAATAAACCTTTGCATCTATACACTGGAACCATAATATCATTAATTTTTCATATCCTTATTTGTGAGTCTTAAGTTCAAGAGATTCTTTCAAGTAAGAAAAATGAATTTAGGAATCAAATATAGAAGCTATTTAAACACAGAGCTGAGATGCATTACTAAGGAAAAGAGTGTAATTGGGCATAAAGGAAGTTCAAACACTAATACTTAAATTGATGAAGCAGAAACAACAAAGGCAATTGAGAAGAAGCATGAAGGGAAATGCAATAAAGGAAAAAGCAGGACAGAAAAAGAATCATGTTTCAAGAAACAGGGTGATGTGAGATGGTCGTTCAGTAGCATAAGTAAGATAAGACTTACGAGAACACTGGAAATCAAACTTAGGTATATCAGGAAGACGTTGCTGACTCTGATAAAAGTTGTAGCTGGATATGTTTTGAGGATAAAATCTGAATGAAGTGTGCAAGGAAATGCAAACTACACATAGAGAAAACATTTTGAGAAATTATTCTTCAAAAAATGCAAGTTGCCTACAAGGAGGAGTTGAAAGTCAAAGAAGGGAAAGGTTTTGTTGCTATTGATAAAGTTGGAGAAGAAGTAGCACAGTGCTAATGGAAATATTGGCAACTTGAACCCACTCTGCAGCTCCAAGGAATAAACCCTTCTCGTTCTGCTCCTATAAGTTTGTCGTCTAGAAAACCTATGGAGGTCATTCTATTCTTTTACATGAGGAGACCATGAAAAATGACTTAAATATACACCCAACAACAAGAAGAAACAGAATGTTTGCTGATGGGAGGTACCAGTGGTGTGGGGAATTTTGTATTTCCCAGAGAGCAACAAGATAAAAGTAATATGAATATTTCCTTCTTTCAATCACAAAGATCCATCAGCATGGTTACTCATGTTGACCTTCTGTTCCTAATTGCAATTATGGATATCTTCCTAAGCTCTGACTTTCCTCTGGAGCTCCTCTAAATGTCTTGATGGGTCTGACTGCCTTCCTGCTCTGCTAGAATGAGTTTCAGAATCCTAAAGGTCCTGGTTGAGTATTGTCCAGAGTACCCCATCCCCAATTCTCAAACACTTGTGTCTTCAAATTGTTATTGTATCCCTGAAATATGTACCTTAGTTTTTTCTCTAAGTAATCATTAATTGAATGCTAACAATCACCACACACACACACACACACACACACATCCCTCTTTATGACCCTACTAATGCTTCAAAAGATGTTCGCATGGAATGAGCAACCTGAGAAATTTCAGCTTAAACCATATCCATCGCTTTGCACTGGCATCATAGAAGAAATAATTTCAGATTTTATCATTTTCATGGAATTTAAGTGCCCCTTATTTCCTTTTTTTTTTTTTGTGGGCATCACTGCCTCTGGTGGTCATGGGTACTACCCAGTGCTGCTCCTAAGAGCCGCCACTGGATTTGAACCGCCAAGCCCGCAGGCCGCAGTCCCACACTCAACCACTTACGCCACCAGGGCTCAACCTGAGTGCCTCTTATTTCAAGGTTCCATGGGCAACCCAAACTCTCCAGAAAAAATTTTTTTTCTGAAAGACTTTTTAGAACATCATTTTAACTATTGTGTGCCAAGATTGTTTTGTTTATGTTTTCTAAGAAGAGTATTTTTGTAATGTGGAGAGATATTCTTAAAGTTCAAAAGGTGAACAAAAGACCCTTTTTGTTTTGTTATGTTTTCCATAAGAAAATTGTTTCTCAGAAATTTGGAATACAAGACTTTGTAAATGTTACATTCTAACCTATTCATTTGCAACATGAATCTGAATCTTTACAATGAGTTCTAATCTTAAGAAAAAACCCAAGACTGGTTGTTTTCCATGTTCATATCATCTTGCCAGATAGCAGATTGAAATAAGAAGGATTCAATTTTTTTCCAATGTAATTAAAGGCAAATGCACACAAAGTCTATTATTGGACTGAACTTTATTTACCACTGATGACACTCTAACATCAGAATATGACAGTTACGTGCTTTCATTGAAGCGACTACAACCAGATTCAAGCTGGCTCTGCCTTGAGTCCAAAGTGGGAGACCAGAAAGAATAATGAGAGTTTGGGATCACATACATGATCATAATGGCGAAAAGGGAACCAAATTTGAGATAAAGAAGATAGCATAATTTAGATCTAGGAGACAAATTATATCGGAGGTCTCATGCTAAGGGATTCACAAATATCAGGCATTAGTCTATTTGGGAACCAAGACATTTGTTTCTTGAATAGTTTTTTACTAGATCATTCAACAAAGTGCCAGCTACAGGTGAACACAATAAGATAGAAAGAATGTCTGTTCTCAGGGAGCTTCCTTTTCCTGGAGGGAATTAAAAATAGGCACATGTAAAATATAAATTATAACATAGTGCAAAAAAAATCTTACAGAAGACAAGAGCAGCAGATAAGATGATAAGAGTGACAGGAAGTGCTATTTTACTTAAGAGTTGGCCAAAGTCTATTGGGAAAAGAGTGCCTTTTATAAACTGGAATGGAAGTGCAAAAGACCATGCAAGTAAGTCTCTAGGGGGAAATTTTTCTAAGCGAAAAGAATAGACATGAAAATAAGGCTGAGCTTGAGATGGACATGGTCTGTGCGAGGATTAGGGGCAGGGGCAAGAAGAAAGGTCTTAGTGAAGATTCAAGATTGAGTTCTCACTATGCTGGAAGTCTGATTGCACCAGAAACCAGACCACTTAAAATATAACATAGAGTGTGATTCTGTTTGAGGTGGATTGGGGAGAAAACGTGGGAATTTAAAATTTCTTGTAGCAAATAATCTGTCGCCCTGGTCACCACTTCTGAACATCTGCCAGGCAAAATAAGTTGCTGTGTTGGGAAGGGATCTGCACCAGCCACACGTTCTGAGCATCAGGCATTTTCTTTATTTGGCTTGCAGACTCTTAAAAGAGATGGGGGGAATCTCATCTCAGAATAAACAGAGTTGAGAGGAAAAGATGTAAGGAACAGAACATTCCAAATGAAGCAAAGTTGGAGCCTAATAGGGAGGAGAGTGATAGGATAGGAATGCAGCAGGGGCAATGATCCAGGAAGTGCAGGCAAGCTGCTTGGGCCAGTCAAAGGAGACACTGGCGAACAGAGATCAATCCTGTAAGAGGAATGATTTACCAGAGTCAGCCCAAGCTCTCGTGAGATTGAGAGGTGCTAGGCTACTCTAATGCTAACTCTAGCACTAGCCCATACGAAGAACCATGCAACCAAGATGACAACAGTGGACAAGCTGCTGGAACAAGCAGTCCGGCAACTTATGATATCCCGAATGGAAGCAATTCATTATCTCTGTCTCCTGCTTCAAGTGAGAAGTGAGTCTCTGAATTGAACTGAGCTGACAAGCAGTGACCTGGCTGCCTGTGCTGTCCAGGAGGGGCGTGAGTGTAAGGGTTCCTCTCCGTATTGAGGAACATCCCAAATGCCTCCCCTCTCTGCTTCCTTTCTAAGCTCCAGATTTATTCACAGAAATCAATCTAGAACTCCAATGGCTAATTATTTCTGTCTCATTATCCAAAAGGACTATTAGGTCAATTTTTCTGCCGTAGGAGATTTCTGCTTATTTTCAAAGGAAATTACCAAAAGAACACTCTCTCTTCAAGAAAAATGGCTAAGCGTAGTAAACACAGAAGTACTGTTCTGTCATTGATTGGATTGGCAAAATAAACATAATGGTATGGTCCTCTCAAAAGAGGACAATTTTCAACTAAGATCACTATCTAACATCCATCACCGCCGAGTGTTAAGGTTCATTAACAAAGTTTTTTTGTTTGTTTGTTTTGTGTCTGTGAGGAGAATACAAATCATCACTTTTTCTTTTTTAAAAAAAATCATTTTATTGGGGCCCATGCAACTCTTATCACAAGCTATCCATACATTCATTGGGTGTCAAGCCCATTTGTACATGGTGTCCTCATCATTCTCAAAGTATTTGCTTTCTACTTGATATCAGCTCCTCATTTTTTCCTTCCCCCTCCCCTCCCTCCTCCTTTATGAACCCTTGATAATTTAAAAATCATTATTATTTTGTCATATTTTATACGGTCTGCTGTCTTCCTTCACCCACTTTTCTGTTGTCCATTCCCCAGGGAGGAGGCTATATGTAGATTCTTGTAATCGGTTTCCCCCTTTCTACTCCACCTTCCCTCTGCTGTCCCAGTATCACCTCTCTCCCCACTGGTCCTGAAAGGTTCACCTGTCCTGGATTCCCTGTGTTGCCAACTCCTCTCTGTACTAGTGTACATCCTCTGATATGAACAGATTTGTAAGGTAGAATTAGGATCATAACATTTAGGGCTGGGGGTAGGAGGAAGGATCTAAGCACTAGAGGAAATTTGCATATTTCATTGTTGCTATGCTGCACCCAGATTGGCTCTTCTCCTTGCGACCCTTCTGTAAGGGAATGTCCAGTTTCCTACAGAAGGGCTTAGGGTCCCCAATCTGTACCCCGCCCCCCATTCACAATGATAAGATTTTTTGTTCTTTGGTGCCTGATACCTGGTCCCTTCAATACCTCATGATCACCCACGCTGGTGCACTTCCTCCATGTGGGCTTTGTTGCTTCTGAGTTAGATGGTGTGTGTTTATTTTCAAGTCTTTAAGACCCTTGACACTATATCTTTTCATATACAGGCACCATATGCTTTCTTCATCACATTTGCTTATGCACTTATTTGTCTTCAATGAACACGTCAGGAAGGTGAGAACCCAATGACAGGGTTTTTTGTTTTGTTTTGTTTTCTGATGCCTGATCCCTTAGAATAAACATTTCCTTTTCTTCTATAGATCTTGAAAGTGCATTTGGATCATCACCCAGCACAGTGCTTCACACATGTTGTTCTTGGCTACCTAGTTGAACCTCAGTTGCACTAGCCATATGCCCACACAAAAGAAATGCTACCCAGTTGTGCACTATCCTCATACTCTGTTTGGTGATCAGGTGGTTGTGATTCTTAGGATTTCCATAAGATGATATTTAGAAGTAGCTGATGAACAGGCCTTTCTTCCTGATCTGTCTGCAATTTCCTCCCTAAAGCTTGTGCAACATCACAGAAACACCCAAGCATCCACTAACAGACAAGTGCTGGCTCCACTCTCAGTGTCCTGACTGGGTATCAAAACTGTGTCTCCCACAGAGAAGACAAGAATCTTCTACTGCCATCCTGTTCCAAACAGAACCGATTATTGAGTTGATGCCTACTCATGAAGCTCCTCTAGAACAGAGTGGAACTGTACCTGGGATTTCCAATGTCAAACTTATGGTACAATCAGATCGCCACACCTCTAACCCGCAATGTCTAAGCAACTTTTAGGTGAGCTTCTGAGTGCTTCTACTGTGTCACTACCAGAGTTGTTTGTTAAAGAACAAAATGGTAAGGCATCAATCCTAGGCAGACAACATTTAAAGAGCTTCAGAGACAAGACTGGAAAACACTATAGCAGCTGTATCTCAGGAAGCATGCCACAATCTTTCCAAACATTAGAAGTCTCAATTGTTTACTGCAGCGACTACTGGCTCCTTCCTCATTGACCTCACAGAAGTCATGTGAAGGTCTATTCACTGTGAGAACCCGGCATACTGCAATGTGAACCTCAAATTATGGGAGAAAGGGAAGATAACCTCATAATCTCAGACCATTTTAATATCAAATAGTGGTTTAAAGGACACAGAAAAGCACCCATCCCCTACAGGCGTGCCCTATATAAAGAGTCATCTAATTCTGTGTTGTACCTTGTAATTATATCTTTTTAATCACAGTTATGTTTCTGAGGAGTTGTTTGTGTGTAAAATTTTATTTCAAACACATTCAGAGAACTAGCTATTTAAAGAAACTCACTGTTGAACCTTTTATAAAGCAAAAAATGTTTCAAAAATGTAAATAGGTGAGCCTTAATGAATCATTTTTAAAGAAAAAAATGCATTTTCTATACCATATTTTCTGGAAGTGGGTTGCAGCTGTACTGCCATTAACAACATCTGTCAATTTCCCAGTAGAACTGCTTGTACCCCTCTCGAATCAATTTTGCAACAAGGATACCCTTGGCTTTATAGGGTGGGGGAGAGAGAGACCCATGCCCCTTGACTTGTCCACCAGCTTCTTATGTCCTCATTTATAGACATCATTGGCAGCATAAGTCTCCCATTCTTCACAATGAATCCAAATAGGGACTCCCACACCACCTTGCCCGTGTACACATAATTAAATAAGCTCAGGACTAACTTCTTACACACCTAAGGCCTATTCTTTCTCCTGTTGGTACAAAATGGTTGCAGTTAGATTTTCTCACAATGTCCCCTCCTTTTCTTGCCTTCAAGTAGGTTGATAAAGTATCAGGAGGTAAAAGATTCTCATACAAATAGGTTTCTCAAAAAATCAGGAAAAGGTGAGTGTCCTGCACTCTGAAATGAGTTTTGTTCCAAAAGCAGAGAGTCATGAGGGCTCAAAGTCAGGACTGAAGTTCCTTTGCATTTCAATCCAATATGTTCCTGAATTCAGTCTTGCTAAAACCATGGTATTAGATTTCAAATATGTAGACTGACTGCCAAGGTGCGTCCATGTTAGCAGTGAGAGGCAGTGGGTGGTAGGGAAAAGGAAACTTGATTGGAGTGTTTCCATTCCAAATTCCATGAATTTCCATAAACATGGAAATTTACTGACTAGATTATGCTTGCCTATAGAGGAACTTGTGGAAGTTGCTGATTTTTTTTTTTTTTTTGGCTCAGCACCTGCACCGAGGGATTTTTTCTGGCTCGGCTCACCAAGGGTTTTTGTGAATTCTTTGATCATTAGTCTGCATATGCTTTATAATTCATCTGGCAAAGTGAAACTTAAGGCATTGTTAAATTAGGTAAGGAAGTCTCTCTCAAAACAGGAATTAATAAATGGAAGGAGCTTTATCTTAATTTTCATTAAGAAAATACCTTTATTGTTTTTGAAACGATCTAATACTCAATATAAAAACTATGATAGTGGTTTTCTCACAACTGATAAATTACATGAAAAAATGAATTTTCTCTATCTTGTGATGGATGCCTCACCCTCCAATCAGAGGGTGTCACTGTGCCTGAAACTGTGCAAAAAAGTAGGGACATGGAGGACTGCAGTGTGTCCTTACTCTCTGGGTATTCAGAAGACTTTATCTGCATAGTTAGAGTCATGATCCTGCAATCCTCTGAAGCATTTCTATTCTGCAATACATGAATATCTCCAAATAATAATAACAACAAATATGCAACCACAGGAGCATGGATTCTAGAGTCAATCTGACATTGAATGGTTACTCTGATATTCACTTACTGTGAAATTTTTAACAAGTTAATTAACTATGTAAATCTCAGTTTCCTTGTTTGTAAGTTGAGGTGACAGTAATAATATAATGTAATGCAATTATATAATATTCCACAGTAAGGTTGTATAAAGATTAAATAAACTAGTATTTGAAAAGTTCTAAGAACAGTATCTGGAACATAGTAAATGTGAAGAAAACTCAAACTTAACTGCTGTTATGAGTCATCAGGACCCTAAGGGAGAGGGTTGAACTGTCACTGTGAGTTTCTGAGACTGTAACTGTTTATGGGACCACAAAGCCCCATCATTCTCCTGCACAGCAGCTGGTGCTTTCGAACTGCCATTTGCAGTTACTAGGCCAACACATATCACTGAAGTTAAAAAACATTTTTTCTCCAAAACCACTTTACTGGGAGATAATACATGTTTAATATCATTCCACCATTCAATTGCATCAAGCAGTATAGTACAACTGGTACCAAAATTAGTTTCAAAACATCCTCTTCCTACTTGAACTCTTTGAGTTCCCTTTTACTTCCTACCCCATCATGCACTGTACCCACAGAAACTCTTGTTCTACTGGTTGTCTCAACAAGTTAATCAATCTTGGGTTTCATATGCTGAGAAGAAGAAACACATACAACAAAATTTCAAGAGGGTTACCCCTCAATGAAAAATACATCTGAAATTAAACCCCAATAGCAAGGAAGGAAGGAAGGAATTAAAGAAACCTGATCAGGAGGGAAGATCAACTGAGAAGGAAAAGACAACTATTTTAAAAATATGGAATAGAAGTCCAAATTTTGGTGCTACCACTAAGTGCAGCAGTGAAAAAGCAAGACATATAGCAGGTCCAAGACCCAGACTATGTAGTCTTTACCTAGTAGCTCTGGGACTCTACTCAATTTAGTCACTAGTTTACTGAATGACTCTCAAAGTCATTGAAATAGGCATTATCTAATGGGGAAGTTGATCTGAGTTTCTTTGCAATAGATGTGTGAGAAACAATGAAATGTGAAACACAAAAATTAATGTTAGCTGATCTGCAAGTGGAAAAGCACCAAAGCATATCCTCATTTCCCAAAAGCACATTTCGGTTTTTAATCACACTTTCTGAGTCTGGTGTCTACAGAGAAATGTGAACTGTAGCCACAGGGCTTATTGAAACAGAAGGGTTTTTGTGTTGCTGTTGTTTAATAACAGGGGAAATGAAGTACTCTGAAAATCACATTTGGCTTTAGAAATGTGTGTAGGCTGGTTTATGAAATGGTACTCGAAACATGAAGTAAAAACTCAAACATTCCATTGCTGCCCACATCCCTTATGACCTTGAGAATGTTAGAGGAATGACTCTAGACTCAAGAGAAATCTTGTTGCCGCCTACTTTTGATTTAGTTAATGATATTAATCGAAGGGGGAAGTCTTTCTACATTATTATTATTATTATTATTATTATTATTATTATTATTATTATTCTGGGATAAAGATCAGGCTATTGGTAAGATAATACTTTGCACTTGATATCAGAAGATTTCTCTTCCTTAGCATGTGAATTGAAGCACTGCAGAATACGTGGTGGGCTGCTAACTGCAAGGTCAGCAAGTCAAAACCACCAACATTTCGCAGACAAAAGATCAGGCTGTCTGCTACGGTCAAACATTCATGATCTTGAAGAGTCTATATAAAGTTGCTCTGAGTCCAAGTCAACTTGAGGACAGTGGATTTAGCTTTGGGTTTTGTTTGCTGCTTGCTTGGTTTTAGAATGTCAAGCGTATCAAGTAGATATGTCATGATAAAATATATCAATCGTAGAATTTACTATTAGTGTGTGGGAAATTAAGGGGTCCCAGTGGCACAACATATAATTGACCCATAAGAAAGGACGTGGCAATCTGATTGTGTAAAGATTTAGAGTCTTGGAGACTGCGTATGATCATTCTACACTGTCCTTTAGGCTTGTCGTTAATTGAAATCAACTCAGGGGCACTGAGTTTAGCAATTGGGGTGTGGGTGGAGTATTTTAGGAATCTGATGAGCGTTGGTTCCTCAAAGGACCAGAATAAAGATTTCCTATATACCTCTCTATTGACTGCTGGAGTAAGAGACCAAAAGTCAAGACCACATCCACTGCTATCAAGTCGATTACAACTTATGGTCACCAGCACAGGGTACAATAACCCTGATGTGTTCCTCAAAACTCTTTACAAAGAATTCTCATGCTCCATTGGAGAAATAGTCTTTCTTCAACCATGTTATAAAAAATGTAAACAAGTATATTCTTGTTTGATGCTTTCAAGTATGGCAATTCCTCAAAGAACATTCAGGCCACTGCAGAAATACTGAGGGAAAGTAACGTCAGGTTGGAGGGTGAATACAGCTGCTGCCCATTCAGCTATTGTTTGCCTCATTTGCCTACATTTCTTCCTCTTTCTGAAGAGGAAGAAAGAACGAAGAGAAAAGCAGCAAGGAAATACTTTCTTGTTTGGAATACGAGGGCATAAAAAGGACACTTGGAAAGTGCTGCTGTAAAATGAAGGCCTGGAGAACTAGATTAAGGTTGCCTGGGAAAGACTTCTCGCTTTGTGAGAATGTAGCCATTCAGCATCTCTTCTACAGCTCTTCATGAACGGTATTGAAGTGACCTGGGACTCTTTCCTTTTTAGTGGTTGACTTACTTTTCTGAAAGCACATTAGCCCTCTGTCAAAGTCATCTCATCAATTTCATGTGCTTTATTAGAGAAAATGGAAAGCTCAATGTGGCAAAACAAGCTACAACAACAACAATACTAATAGTGTGTTAGTCCATCTATTTTCAGATGAAGCGGGAGAGGAGTGACAGGCTTCTTGAATGGTCTGAGAGTCTTATTTCCAGGATATTGTCAACAGACTCAGAGGGGACATTTTCATACTGGAATAGCTAAACTGATGCATTGCATTAGGCATATCACTGTACAAGACCTCCTTAGATGATTGAAAACAAGGGTGTTACTTGAGGACTAAGGTGTGCTTCACCCAAACCGTGCTACTTCCAATTGCCTCATACCTATGTGACGCTTGGTGTTTCCCTCTCACTAACCCTTGCATTTTTTCTTGTGGGCATCACTGCCTCTGGTGGTGACCTCCTTAGATGATTGAAAACAAGGGTGTTACTTGAGGACTAAGGTGTGCTTCACCCAAACCGTGCTACTTCCAATTGCCTCATACCTATGTGACGCTTGGTGTTTCCCTCTCACTAACCCTTGCATTTTTTCTTGTGGGCATCACTGCCTCTGGTGGTCATGGGCACTACCCAGCTGCCACTGGATTTGAACTGCCAAGCCTACGAGCTGCAGTTCTGCACTCAACCACGTACGCTACCGGGGCTCAGCCCAACCCTTGCATTTTATATTCTTTAGACACATGTTCCTCAGAGACCAATCCCAGCAGATGTTGGCAGAGACCATTCCTGGAGAAGGATGCCATGCTTGGTAAATTAAAGAGGTGGTAAAAGAAAGTAATGTCTTCAAAGAGATGTGTTGATGCAGGAGCTGCAACAAAAGGCAGAGGCAAAGGAACAATTGTGCAGGTGGGAGAGTACCAGACAGTATTTTGCTCTGCCTTGTATAGGATCCCCATGGTTCAGAACCAGCTCAACAGCACCCAAGAATAGCTTTCGATTGATTCCAATTCACAGTAACATGGTAGGTGAGCGTGAAACTATCACAGTAGGTTTAAGCGTTGAAAAGCCTCATTTTTTCTCCTTGAAGTAGCTGATGAGGTCAAACTGCTGAAGAAAGAAGGAGATTAGAGAATTATTTATTTACAATGAAAATCCATAGAACTGACTTAGATAGGTAAAACCTCCCCACTTGGGGTTGACAGTGTATTTTGTTCAGAAGGTATTACTCAAACAAAGCATGTAGGGATGTTGGCAAAGGGAATGAGGAAGCTGGGAATCTGCAGGGAGACATCTAAGATGATAGTACTTGAAGTGAAGCATCTTGATACTCAACATCTGGACCCTGGCCAATCTCCGCAGTGTCCCCTGGAATGAGGTGTAGACCTAGCCCATAGAATGAGACTTCTCTTTCAATTTTGTTCTCGACCTTAGAAATCCATGTATAAAATATTTCTCTCTTAGATTCTCTTCCCTGAATAAATTCTGTATATAAATATTCCCTGGAACTGTTTTCATATGCTTGGCTGTGATCCTGTGGCCAAAATAAGATACACTCTCTTTAAGTCCAGCCAAGGACCAGACTGTCCTTTTACAAGTTGTTGTCTGTTACTTTGCACAAAATATTGCATCCATCATTTTGATATTTTGCACAAAACTGTTGAAATATTGACATGCGTGTGAAAGTTGGACATGGAATAAGGAAGACTGAAGAAGAATCAATATAGACTTTGAAGTATGGTATTGACTACTGAAAGTGCCATGGACTGCCAAAAGAACAAGCAAGTGTGTCTTAGAGGAGGAACAGTCAGAATGTTCCTGTGAGACAAGGATGGTGAGACCTCGTACCTTATGTGTGCTGTACATGTTGTCAGGAAGGGCCAGTCCTGGAAGGACATCACTTTTCGTAAAGTAGAGGGGTGACTCCAAAGAAGTGGCCTCAAGGAGATGGGTTCAAACAGTGGCTGCCACAATGGGCCCAGGCAGGCACAGGGTCAATTGTGAGGATGTCACAGGACTGGGTAAGATTCGTTCAACTGTACAGAGGGTTTTGA
Organism: Nesogale talazaci; assembly: GCA_004026705.1. NCBI lineage: Eukaryota > Metazoa > Chordata > Mammalia > Afrosoricida > Tenrecidae > Nesogale > Nesogale talazaci. The sequence goes on along the minus strand of PVJH01010129.1, from coordinate 11,923 downwards.
TGAACCGGAAGTGATTCCATAACACTTAAAAACAACAACAGCATTATCATCTAGACAAACAATCGCTCCCAAAGAGAACATTGCATAAACATATTAATGCAAAAGAGATCATGCAAGTGTGACATGTCAGGTCATAAATCACACATGTTCAGACTGCATAAAAGTGGGAAAAGCTCTTTTTGAAAGCAGTTTTAACAATTCATTTTTTGAAGCGGATGCCCCAACTAATATCTTTTATATCTTATTTAATATCTTTATTATATCTTATTTAATATCTTTAATATCTTATTTACAATGGAACTTTAAGTGGTACGTGATGTACCACACGAGATTGTAATTCAAAATCGCCAAAGCACATCTGCAGCCCTTTCCTCACCTATAGATCGTGGTGACACTGTCAGCTAACTAATAAAATGTTTTTTATGTCATTTGATTTAAGGGACTTACGACCAAATGGTATAATTCTGTGTAGTGTACATTTTAAATCTGTTTGCTTTAGCCTTTGGGCAGGTTCAAAATCTGTGTTCTTAATGATAGAAAGAGATAAATATTCGCAGTTAAAAAGATGTGGTTTGGTACTTAAAAATTAAAAAGAAATTCAAGACTTCTTTCCATGAAGAAGTCATTGCTTCTGTCAAAGATTAACTGGAAGCATCAATTATTATGGAGTGAACACCAAATATGCTATAGACTAAGATGAGTAAAAGTTTTTTTTTTGACACCACTGCCATCTTGTGGTCATGGGAGCTACCCAACCTTGCTCTTGGAGAGATGCTGCTGGATTGGAACCGCCAAGCCCATGGACCACAGTCCTGAACTCAACCACTACGCTACCAGGGCTCAGCCTGAGTAAAAGGTTTTAAAATCAAGATTTCCCCTTCCAAATTCCATACAAGAGAATAAGTCCCTTTACAGAGAGGAAAGATTTGCTATGTCATATGTATTATGGAATATTTAGATGCAATGAAAAGCTTAGACTTAATTGTAAGCAGTAGACTTAATTCAGGTTCTGATAAAAGGGGAGTAGGATCCACAAATAAAGTGTTGAAAAAATTCTCCAAACATTTCAAAGAAAATAATCCAATAATAAGGAGTCTTTTAATACTGACTGCATTGTATAGGGACTCATTGGATGGATACACCCAGTTACTAGGTAGGATTTCTGACTGACAGCTTGGCAGATTGACCCTATCCAGAAAAGAAATGCTTAGAGATGTACATGCCCCCAAAAGCAGCCATTGAAAATCCTATGCAGTTCCTGGAATCAAACAAGAATGAAGGTGAAACATATCAAAACCTTTGTGATATTCCCAAAATATCTCAGAGATCAATTGTTAAATAATACAATAATACATCAAAATATAAAAGAACTCAAACCAACACCGTAACTAAGTAACTCCAAAAATTAGAAAAAGAACAGCAGATAAAAAGCCTACAGCCACCAAAAGAAAGAAATTATGAAGTCTAGATCAGATACCAATGAAACAGAGAGACAGCACAAAGACTCAATGAGACTGGAAGATGATTCATTGAGAAGATTAGTAAGATCCAAAAACAATCAGCAAATCTCAAGAAGGAATTCAAGCAAAGACTCGAGTCACACAAATAGGAAATGCAGGAGAAAAGGTCAGACATGAACAAGCTGAAAAAAAAGATAGTAACAGAATACTAGAAGAACTATTTCTGACAAATTTGAAAACATAGAATAAATGCAAAAATGACTACATATACACTATCTACCTAAATTAATCCAGGTTGAGGAAGAGAATTTGAATAGACCCATCAAAAAAGGAAATTGGACAAGTCACACAGCAAACAGCTGCTAACAACCAAAGACTCCTGTCCACGATAATTTTGGTGGCAAATTCGACCAAACATAAAAGTGCTGGCACTGATTTAATTCAAACTATTCCAGAAGGTGACAAAAGATGTAATATCCTGGAATTCATTCTATGATGTCAACATAACACTCATGTCGACGCCAGACTAAGATACTTGGCGTTTTATAAAGTTCATCATCCAGTAGATGCTATGAAAGGACTTGGGAGTTCAATTTTCTTTCCCTTCTTGCAGTTTAAAATTAGTTAAAGCTATGTTATGTAGTCTTAAATCTTGAAGTAAAATTTCAACAGATATAGAATCAAGTCCTCACTTTTGACAAGCAAGGTTGTGTCATCAGCATATTGCAGGTTGTTCATAATCCCACCTCCAATCCCGGTGGCACATCCTTCTTATATAATCCTCTTTTTCAGGTTATTTGTTCAGTATGCAGATTATTTAAATCATTTTATTGGATGCTTGTACACTGTTTTTCACAATACATACATGCATCCATGCATATATTGTGCCAAGCACCTTCGCATGCCTGCTGCTATCATCATTCTCCAAATATCTGCTTTTCAACTTGAGCCCTTGACATCAGTCTTTCCTCCTTTGCCCTCCTGCCCTGCTTCCCCCACCCCCAACAACCCTCAATAGTTTATAAATTATTACTATTTTGTCATATTTTATACTGCCTAACATCTCCTCTCATCTACTCCTCTGATGTCTGTCCTCCAAATAGGGGGTCATGTATTGATACTTGTTAATTGGTTACACTTCTCTAACCCACCTTCCCCTTACCCATCTGAAAACTCCACACTCACTACTGGTCCTGAGAGGTTCCGCTGTCCTGGGTTCCCCATATTTCTAGTTCCCATCTATACCAGTGTACCACTTCCAGTTCAGCTGGACTTGTAAAGTTGAACTGGGATCATGGCAGTTGAGAGGAGGAAGCCTTTAGCAACTAGAGGAAAGTTGTATGTTTTGTTGCTACTACACTGTACCCTGACTGGCCCATCTCCTCCCTGTGATTCTTCTGTATGTGAGTGTCCTATTTTCTACAAATTTGTCAGCATGCAGATTTAATAAGCACAGTGGAAGGATACCAGAGGCATATCTTTCCTGATCTTCAACCCTGAAATATTCCCTTGTTCTGTTTGTATGGCTGCTTCTTGATCTATAAAAGTCTGAGCATAATAGAGTACTCTGTGGGATTCCCAATCTTCTCAATGTTATCCATAGTTTGGTGTGAACCACACATTCGAATGCCTTTGCATAGTCAATAAAACACAAGTGATAACTTTCTGATAGTCTCTGTTTTCAGCCAAGATCCATCTGATTTCAGCATTGATAACCTTCATTCCACAACTTCTTCTGAATCCAGTTTGACTTTCTGGCAACTCTTTGGCAATGCACTGCTGCAACCTTTGTTCCGTTATCTTCGACAAAATGGCCCTTGCACATTGTGGCAGTCAACTAATGTGGTATCAATTTGAGGATTACGAGTATAGAGATGGTTATCCCCCACCCCCCAGAAATTTGCTTTGGAGGTCAGCACTGCGGCTGCAGCTCATGGAGTGGGACATACCTGACCAGAGCATAGAAGAGCAAATGAATGGAGAGAAAGAGAGAATGGAGTGCATCCTGGCCCATTGAGTCTTGAGGCTATCTCCCCACTCAGAACAGACATTGCACAGAGAGGACCATAGAGCCATCCCCATTATGAAACACGGTGTCCCTTTCTGACTCAAGGCCCTATGGGGACAACACTGGAGAAGCAGAGTCAGGAGTGCACTGGTCTGACCACCCCCCCCCCACACACACACACACTGAGGCAAGGCCTCAGCAGAGCAGCAGGATGGATAGAACATGGAGTTCCCAAGGCAGCGCCAGGGATATAATTTGATCCCAGGATGTGGCACCCCATCTAATTCAACTGGGGACACTCCTGGAAGTCAATGAACAGACCTTGAACTATTTACAGGTGTTTCTTTTGGTATTATTTTTTATTTTTACATATCTATTTTGGGGACTTTTTTGGTTTTGTCATCATTTTGTTTTCTTGTGTCATTTCTATCTTGCACATTAGTGTCTTACTTGTTTTGTACATATTATTTTCTCTGCAAGTCTATCTAGATAAGAAAGGCTGGATGAATAGTCTGGAAGATAAAACAATGGGAATGATGGTTCCTGGGGTACATGAGAGGTGGGGAAGTGGGGGGAAAGGTGGTGTTGTTCATCCCAGGGATAAGGGAACAACAAGTGATCCAAAATCAATGGCGAGGTGGCTGCAAGAGGCCTGATAGGGATGAGCCAAAAGTAATGTAACAGAAAGAAATTACTGAAGCCCTAATTAAGGATAGGCTGGATAGTGAGACAAGGGGAAAGTAAAAGGGAATAGAGGAAAGAACTGGGAGACAAAGGGCATTTACAGAAGTCTAAATACAGGCATGAACACAGATAAATATATTTATATATCATGATGGGGAAATAGATCTACATGCATATACCTATAGGGTTAGCATTAGGCAGCAGATGGACATTGGACCTCCATTCAAATACTTCCTCAATGCAAGAACACTTTGTTATATTAAACTGGTATTCATTGTTGGTCACCTTCCTGACACAATCATTGAAGACAAATGTGTGCACAAGCAAAAGTGGTGAAGAAGGCTGTTCAAAATATACCGCCTGGTGTCTTAAAAGCTTGAAAGTAAACAAGGGGCCATCTAGCTCAGAAGCAACAAAGTCCACAGGGAAGAAGCACACCAGCCTGTGTAACCGCAAAGCTTCAATGTAATCAGTAACCAGTTATCAAAGAACAGAATCATATCATTGTGTGCCCACCTTCCTGATATGATTGCTGAAGACAAAGGTGTGCATTAGCAAATGTGGTGAAGAAAGCTGATGGTGCCTGGCTATCAAAAGATATAGCATCTGGGGTCTTAAAGACTTGAAGGTAAACAAGTGGCCATCTAGTTCAGAAGCAAGAAGGTCTGCAAGGAAGAAGCCTACTAGCCTGTGTGACCATGAGGCATTGAAGGGATCAAGTATCAGGTATAAAAGTGCTAAATATTATATCATTATAAATGAAGCAGAGTAAAGATTGGGGACCCAAAGTCCATCTGCAGGGGAAGTTACACCCCCTTACAGAAGGGCCATGGGGAGGAAACAAGCCAGTCAGTTTACAATGTAGCAACGATGAAATATATAACTTTACTCTAGTTCTTAAAAGTTTCCTCCCTCCCACTATCATGATCTGAATTCTACCTTGCAAATTTGATTAGACCAGAGGATGTACACTGGTACAGATAGGAACTGGAAACATGGGGTATCCAGGATAGATGATCCCTTTAGGACCAGTGGAGAGAATGGAGATACTGGGATGGTGCAGGGAAGATAGGGTAGAAAGGGGGGCACTGATTACAAGGATCTACATATAACCTCCTACCTGTGTTACAGATGACAAGGAAGTGGGGAAAGGGAGATATTGGACAGTGTACAATATGACAAAATAACGATAATTTACAAATTATCAATGGTTCATGAGAAGGGAGGGAGTGGAAATAAGAGGAGCTAATACCAAGGGCTTAAGTAGAAAGAAAATGTTCTTAGAATGATGATGGCATCAAATGTACAAATGTGCTTTGCATACAATGGATGTATGTAGGGATTGTGATAAGAGTTGTGTGAGCCCCCAATAAAGTGATTATAAAAGGAACATAGTGTAGGGGTGGAGTCTAGCCTGTCAATCTGGAGAGTCACTAAGACCTCTGTGTGGACATGGTCTTCTCCTGAGAATTCTGGGACATGTGGTCATTCCTTCTTGGAGGCGGAGACACCATCTCTCTCCGTTCACTTCCTTGGAGATGTTCTACTGACAACACTGACTTGGGGACTCTTTACTGACAAGGCTGACTTCCTGTGAGACATCCCTGAGGAGAAGCCACATGGAGTTACTCTAGTGCCCTGAGCTGGACAAGTCACATGGATGCGACCAGACCTCTGGAGCTGGAGGAGCCACTTGGAGACCCCTGCCAGCACTGAGATGTTTACAACGCCACTGGATCCAAGGGCATTCTTCCCATCTGGTTTATGATCATCTTGCATTTGGTGTCATTGCATGTGTTTTGTGAGTCTGAAGAAGGTTTTATAGACTGGTATCAGACCTTTGGTCTATGATCAGACTTGTGGGCTTAGAATGAACTGGATTGGAATGCTTTCTTAATGCACAATTACCTTTTCTCTAAAACTCTCTTATATATATATATATATATATGAATTTATTTTTCTAATCTACGCAGAATAACACAATATGATGTTAATTATTCTTATATAAAATACTACATGATGTTAAAGAATAATGAAGAGGTTATAATATAAAATAATATAAAATACCAGATAAAAGAAAAGCCTGAATGATATTATACTGAAATATATCAATCACTAAAGGACACATATTGCATGAGACTGTTATAAAATAACCAAGGAAAAGTTTACAGATAAAAGGGAAAACACTTTGATGGATCCCAGGGCTACAAGTGGAAAGGAGCGTCCATCACTAACTAAAGCAAGAGGAGTGCAGGGAGAAACAGTTTATAATGAGGAGGAAGGCTGCACAGCAGGAGCAATGGCCAAAGAAATCACTGGCAGGTGTACAATACCACCAAGGTAAATATGATGACGGTATACATAATGTAGCCATAGCAATAACACCCAACATCTATGAGTAGATATATATTAAGATAGTCCAGATTGTATTGCTGCTGGAGTTCCATTCCACACATGTAGTGGTTTACACCAGACAAAGCAGGTTTAAACATGTCCCTGTAGATGTAGATAGAGGATGTGTTCAGAGACAATAACCTCTCACTTTGATTTTCTTGTTTAATAAATGTTTCTACTATTTTGAAGCAGTGCTTTTTCACTAACCTTTGTATGATACCCTGAAATAAGTAAGGAGCATGATCTAGCTTCCCTGCTTTTACTATTTTATTTTTATTCAAGAGATACTCAGCTGAAAAAATTTGAGTGTTTTAAGGTAGTCAGAAATAATTTTCTCTTATCACCTTGATGTAACATCATTTGATCTAGCAGTAAAAATATGTGCATGCATTCAATACGCTCAGCTATGGATTCAAGTACTTAAAATATTGGAAAGCTGATTTAAGTACTTTTGAGAAAGAGAAAGACAGAAAAACAGCATTTGTTGTTTTTCCCTTCCTCATCAGGAATTCAGGAAAACAAATTCTGCAACGATGACGGTGAATCCATTTTCATAAATAATATAGCAGTGACTAGTTTGTTCACAGATTCAGTGATTAAAATCTGCTAGATTGAAAAAAAACTGCAAGATTGTTGTTTATACTCCTTAACAAAATATTTCATCGAATAAGGTACACATTTAATAATCAAGTAGGTCTTTCACTACCAATGGAGTATTGAATTTTTTTTATGTAGATGATAGCTCATGCAGAAAACCTTTGAAACTTGCACAACATTTCAATTACAGATACTAAGATTTCCCTAAGCTATTTGGTCTGAACCATCTAATGAATGCCAATGCTATATTACCATAGTTAGTTAGCTTAAATAAGATAGTGCCATTAAAGACCTCCACTACCATCGCGCCCTCTGACTCTTGTCTTTGCTAACAAAAACCTTTTTGCTCTGGCTGGTATATGTATTCCTCATTTTCCCCTTCACTTCAGGAGTTTCCTATCCCCATTCTCCTACAAATGTTGTCCATAGGATAGCATTCTTTTATGTGAGTAAATTTCTCTATGCTACTCAAAATTCCATTTGCCTCCATAACCCACCCCTCACTCTTCTAACAAACATAGCTATTTATAGCTATATATAAAATAAATTTTGACTCCTTGACGCTTGACTTTTCTGTTTGATTTACTTGTTTATCTGTCTATATGAAAATATGGAAGTCTCTACCTCTGACCAACACTTTAAACATGATGGCCACTCAACTGATATGACATCTGCCATTTTGAAAGAACGAAAGCAGCAAAAAAAACAGGAAGCAGAAAAAATACTATCGTTTCTTTTTGCTTTCTATCTCTGTGGTCCTTGGGATGAAGCTAAGGGCATAGTTCATGGACTTCCTGGTTAATTTCAGGAAATGGAAGCTTCTGAGAGCATTTTCATTCAGAGAGGTTCTATCTCACTTTACTAAAATGATATGGTAATTGCAAAACTTCAATTTAGGTTAAAATGCCTCTTGTAAAGTTCAGCTCTGCTTCCCAGTGAAAGCTGTAATGAGAAGAAGTGGTAGAGTTTTCCACTTACTCCCTTGATTCCTCTCACATCCTACCCTTACACCAACTGTGTTCTTACTCCTGAGGGTGGGGGAATAGGTGTGAGGGAAGGGAGAACGATAAAGGAAAGGAAATGGCATATTCTCCTGATACTACTATGACTTAAACATGGGCCAACAAACCACCTATGTAAATTGGTAAATTGGCTTTTTAGAGTTTTGAGAATTAAATAAGTGCATAGGTATAAGACATTTTGTAGTTCCTAGCAGAGGGAGATATTCAACATATCAGTACTTATTTCTAGCACATAGATCTCCCTTAGATATATTTCAGGTAATCCCATCAAAAATTTGGAATAGCTTTTTTTTTTTCATTCAGCTAGTATCTCTCCCGTGGGGATCATAAAATACTGTACTCCAAGCTTCTGAAGCTAACCATTCACCTCATATGCTTTCTGATGCATATCTTTGTCCTGACATGCCGAATGTTCTCTTCAGCAACAGCCTTAAAATTGCTCTTATGGTAGCTCCTTCTCTAGCACAGTCTTCCTCTGGCCCTTTGAGTCACATGACTTTGTTCTGCCTTCTATTATTGTCCATATTCCCATCTATTTTTTCTTTCTTTCTCATGCCACAAATTAGGTATCCAGTCAGATTCACCATTCTGTTGTGGCTTGCCAAATGTCAGGGGACAATACCAACCTCTTACTTGGCCTCTGTTTGCTGAGTTTTGGTTGAGGAAGGAATGGCTCTTTCATGTTGGGGAGAAAAATGTGTCTTAAGACTGCAGCACTCTTTTCCAAGGATATCTTATCTTTCTGTGTTTCTTAAGCTTTATCGTTTGTATGTCAGAGCAGTTATTAGCTAAGGATTGCTCAACCTATTTAAATTCTTCTCCTTTGCAAACTACATAAAGCAATCTAGTCACTCATTCTGACAAAAGAAACACTCACTCCTTATTATTTCATCTTGGTCCATTAATACCCACCAAGCATTGTTACAGCTTCCTCCTAAAGCTGCTTCCTTCATTATGTCAGATTCCCATCTTTTGATCCTAATTCCTCTCATGAAAACACATTATTCATATTCTTTATATTCACCATTCTAATACAGCATCATTTTTCTCCCATTCCTAGAATTTTTAATATTTCTATAAAAGGTATATCTTATCCAGTATGACTTTCTTCTAAGCCTCCATGTCTTCACAGAGGGCAATTTTCAATTTTTCCTTTTGGCCCAGGATCTTTTTAAAGGCACCCCATTGCTTTCACCACCTAAAAATAATGTTTGGACAAATAGTGAGCCCAAACTGCTATAGAGTCAACTCCAACTTATCATGTGTTTTGGAGTAGAATTGCTCCATAAAGTTTTCAATCATTATATTTTGATAAATACTGTAAAGTGATTCTTTCAAAGTGCTTCTGGATGGATAAGAGCTGCCAATGTTTCGATTAGTAATGTCGTGAGGGAGAAAATGTTCACTATTAGGTGAAAATTGAGATGACCTAGTTGGCATGCTTTGCTGCAGAAGGGGAAATCACCAGTTCCCACCGGTAAACATATGGCAATTTCAGAGATGTATCCTACGCAGATACAGGTATAGAGGCGGGAGCAAAGAAATTACAATAAAACCAATGGCTAGTTTGTGAATCGGGTCATAAAAAGGAAAGGGAAAAGAAGTGGGAGAAGGATTTTAGAGGGCACACATAAGTAGATGTGCTTCCTGGACTACAAGATGTACATAACATCAAAATGCCATAAAGAGTTCAGAACAGGTCATAAAAATGTCAAGGTTGTTGGAAAATGCTCTTTGAATCTGGGCCAAGTAATCAGGATGAACATCAAGATCTTTCTTTAGAAATAGCTTGCTTAAGTAAATACTTCACAGCTGAAGCTTTTTCTCCAAGCTTTGTTTTTATTATTTCCTAAAAGAATTATTTCCTAAAAAAAAAAAGAAGAATTATTTCCTAAGGCCACTTTAGTCCAAAATTTGAATTTGAATTTAGGTTCAAAACCCTTTTCCTGGCATATTTTTCTTTCACATCGTCTCCTGACTATAGATAAAACATTCCATTAGTTATTTATGATCCCAAGCAGTCAACAGAGGTAGATAGCAGCAGTTTGGTAGCGGTTTGAGGCAAGTAGTTGGAAAACAAAGAGCAGTCTAGTTCAGCAAGAATTGAGAAAAGTTTAATCATTTCATTTTGGTTAATAAAGCCTTTATAAATTTTTCCTCCACAGTGGCAAGCTGCTTAACCATTTGCATCACCCACGGTTTCAGTTGAAGCATATGTCTCCAATACATATATGCTGTTTTTCAAGGAATCCATGACTTCCACTAAATTGGCCCCTTTCAGAGCACACATAGCAGAAGACAAAATAGATGACTGGGACATGTTGGAAATAAATCACTTATGTAAAAGAATAAATCACATCATCAAAAGACTAAAACAAGCATCCACAGATTCGGCACATTTATTTACCAATGACACAGTGGACAAAGATCTACTGGCCAAAGTCTACAGAACTTTATAACAGTCCAACAAGAAAGTAATAAATGATTGAATTAGGAAGTGAGAAAAATACATGAACAGACAGTTCACCAAAAATAACACCAGCCTGGCTAACAAGGATATGAAATATGATCGCTATCATTAGTTATTTGGGAGATGCAAATTAAAACTACCTTACACCCGCAATGATGGCTAAATTCAGAAGAGAGAACACACAAATACTGGAGATGCTATGGAGAGAATGGAACTCTCATACACTGCTGATGCACTTGTAATTACAAACAACCACTATGGAAAACTATATGGAGTTATCTCATTCAACTGGCTATGGAAATCCTGTTCACTCTAGTAATACTGCTACTGGGCATACCCTCCCCAAACAGATAAAACAGAAGTGGATGTATGCTCTCCCACATTGATTACAACACAATTCACAGTAGCAAGAAATTGGAAGCAACCCAATTTCTCAACTCAACAGTAGAACAAGGGATAAAGAAATTATAGTCCATATTCACAATGGAATACTCCTATGATGTGTACCCAAAATACTGATGAAAGTACAAAGCACCTGATGATATGGGAGGTCCTAGAAATCATTATGTGCTGTGAACTTAACCAATCACAAATGAACACATATCATATGAGACAACTACCATAAAGAAAAACACCATGTAAATAAATTCCAGGGACCAATTCCCAAAGAAAGCAGTAGAGATCCTACCCACCCTCCATGAGTCATGGATCCCCTCCCTTATATACACATCCACAGAACCACCTGTCACTCTGCACATGGCAGGGGCAAGATGAAACATCCTACTCTCACAGTGACAGTCTTGGAAAGACACAGAGGCAGTTCTACCAGGCTGTATAGAATTGCTTTGTGTCAGAATCAACTTGGCGGCAAGGAATCTGTGTATCTGAGACCTGTAAGCATGCATATCAAGTGATATAATACATAGTAAAATACTTTCACTGTGAAGCATGAGTTCTTATTCTATGATGTTTTTCCATTCTTTGACTTTATGATATAGTTGATGACTGCTGAATCTAGGTACATAGGCAATTGGTGCACATTCAATGACACTTGACTATTAGCAATCAACTGAAATCTTTTACAAATGATGGAAATTGTTAACTGCCAGCAAGCAGGTCTAACTCATTGAGACACCTTGCACAAGCGAAAGACATATCATCTGGTTCTGTTGTAGTTCTTCTTAGGTAATATTAAGTCTGTTACAACTCAGAATGATGCAAAGTACAAGAGAACGAAACACTGTTCAATCCTTTGCCATCTGCATATTTATTTCTAACTTTGAGCACA